>JASAOQ010000551.1:0-14146 GCA_031306065.1 Pseudopyricularia cyperi | reverse complement strand
CCCCAAAAATGGGTATGTTTCCAATGTCAACAAACAACAAGCCATCTCGAGACCTTAGGCGACGAACCAGTCCGTCGGGTCCCCTCCATTTCTTGACCGTTCCCGTCCCCCCCTCCATACCACCCAGGCAAAGCCTCAACTCGAATTTGTAGTCCACTATGGTGTCTTGCCTGGTATTCCATTGAAAAGATGAAGCTGGCCGAGCAGTCAAGGGCTTCAGCTCCGCCCCTATACCACCAGGCTAAGAGGCGGGAAGGAAGCAAGTGTTTCAAAACCATCGTCCAGGTCTTGGTGGGGAGAAAATCGAAGTAAAGAGGACGGTCGCAGCATGGAGCATAGCATGATTGATGCGGTGCTAGCGGCACCACCAACAACATGCCTTGTGTATCCTGTCGGACCTAGGCAGTCTCAAACACATTGATCCGAATTCCCGGCTAGAAGCTGGCTTGTTTAGACGCTCTACCAGACCTTGACGGGTAAGGGAGGGGGGAAAAAAAGAAAAAAAGAAAGAAAAAAAGACCGCAAGACAAAAAAAAAAAACATGGCGCGCCCCCGATACCTCCGCTGCACTACCTCACACCGTCCTACTATCTAGCCCGTCCATCCGGACCTCGACTGACTTGCGATCTCCTTTGCTTCTTACAACAGCTCCGTCCCAGTCGCTGCCAGACCATGCGCCCACTCCCTCGCCCAAGTTTTCGCCCCGTGTCGTGACGCGACTTGACGAGGAAAACGAAGAGTACGATAGCTATGAAGACCTGGACAAGACCCTAAGGCCGCTTGCCTTTGAATTTCCGCCGCGACGACGCCTCGCCAATCACTCGCGCGAGTGTTCCTTGGATAAGATTATCGCCCAGCAACAACAGCAAACGCTCTCGCAGCCGCACACGCAACAACCCGGCGGGCCCACGTCCTCGACGGCCTCCTCCGCCGTTTCCCCTCGAGCTCATGCGTCTGCTGTGCGACCGGCTGCCGGCATTGGAGGCGTAATCGAGCGAGCCATCGACCCTAAAGCCGCCGCCTACGGCCACCACCGCCAGACCTCAATCGTACACGGGATACAGCATTCTAGGAATGGAAGCCACGCCAGTTCTGTATCCAGTCCACTGAGCCCCCAGATGATTGCCGCTGCGGGCGCATCCTTAGCTTTCGACCGGCCCGAAATGCATGCGTATGCCGCCTCGACTTCCGATCTCGACTCTTCCACGCTGGGCTCGAGGCCTCCCACTGCCGCGTCAGGGACCACGCTCGTAAACAGCCCCGTCGTCCCCGAGAGATCATCCTCTGCTACAGACCTTACCGGCCATGCGCACACCCCAAGGCGAATGCACAGCGGCAAAACGAGACGCGACCATGCGCACAACCCTTCACACTCGTCCAGGCAACACAAGGAGGAACAAAAGACAGTCGGGGGCTATGCGATGCATGTCCTATTTACTTCGGTAAGCAGCCCTGCCGCTCACGTCTCTGATACTGTTCATTGTAGCAAATGCCCCAACACGAGAAACAAGCCTGCCACTTGGACTAACGCTGCGTTACTTGCTCTTTGCCCAGTTTATTGCGCAAGCAGAAGAGAAACTCAATGAGTGCATTACTCCGCCATCCGAGCCCGAGCCCAATGTTGAGAAGATATGCGGGCCTGGGTTCGACAAGGCCTTTGACAGGCTGATTGTCGCGCTCGGTCACATAGCCCGGCAGAAGCCAAAGCCTTTGATCGATTCAATGATGCTGTGGCGCAAGAGTAAAAGCGATGCGGCGAGCGATGCGCGCAAGCAGCTGCAGATGTCAAAGACAGTGGCACCCAGTGGTCCCCTATTGAGGAGAAACACTGAACCACTGCAGCTTGTTTCGGGCACCAATTCCTTGGACCCCAACGCCTCGGTGCCGGCATCGCCGCTCGCGGCAAAGCAGGAGTATGTCGTCCAGACGGAGAGACGGTCGAGCGTGTCCACCTACCTGCTCTGTCGCGTCCTCCTCGAAGTCATCAGTCAGAGTAGCTTGAGTTTAATCACCCCTGAAATGGAGGACAAGCTCGAGGACATCATCTTCAGCCAACTCAAGGTCGCCGACACCGAACAGCTCATTGACTCGCCTTTGAAGCTTGCCAACTGGAATATCTTTGCACAACTGCTTGGCGTCATGAGCGAAATCAACTTCAACAGTGTGACCAACCGCTTCATTCAAGATTTGGACCGTTCCCTGCAGGAACTTGGATCAAGAGGATCTGCGTTGCCTTCGCGCGAGGAAACGGAAGGGAGGATAGATCTTGTCCTAGGTGGGATGAAGCACCTGCGACTTGCACTGACTCCCGAGGACGCCTGGGAGAGGTCTTGTGAGTTCATGAGCGCGCTTGGCAGGCTGTTTGCCAAATCACATGGCCAAAAGATCAAGTCCTCTTTCTGCCAAGTCTTGGAGATGCTGTTACTTCCCATTGCCGGCAAGGCCACAAACAGTCACTTCACCAACCCACTGTGGGCTGACGTTTTGAGCAATATCGGTCCTCGGCTTGCGCAAATGTTTGTCAAGCCCCGCCACTGGTATTACTCCTTTCCCTTGACTGCAACGATGCTCTGTGTTTCGTCGCCCGAGACATTCTCGAGCCAGTGGCTACAGTTGGTTTACCCGCTGCAACCGAAGCTCAAGGATCGATTTGCAAAACCGCTGTGTCTACAAGTGGTGTCGAGACTTGTCTGGACATATCTATACCGCACAACCGAGACGCCGGCTTCAACCGTTCGCAAATTGGATGAGGTTCTCAAGCTTGTGCTTCCAACTACGAAGCGTACTATAAACTCTGCGGATCCAGCAGTGTCCGAACCCCTAATTCAAATCATCAGGATTATAGGGTTCAAGCTCCCCGAGTTTTGCTTCAAAACAATAATATTCCCTCTAATCAACGCGGACCTATTTGCCACCAGCAGAGAGATCAGGGTGGACAGCCTCGAACCAGACAGAATCGTCATCGGCATCCGAGCATTTTTGGCCGTCATGGCAGACCTGGAGAAGGGGGAGCAAGGAAAGCCACCTTTTCCACAACAATACCCGATAGCGCCTGTTGCGGAGCGCACTCCATCATCACCCACCGGACCGACGACTCAACAACCCCCTGGAAATCCCTTGGATGTCGTGGACGACGAAGGGCTCGCAAGACGCGTGTTGACATCATCTCTGAGCGATTCGGTCAAGGAATACTATACTAGGTTCTGTCAGATACTGGGCAAGATCACCATCATGTGTGACAACACCTTTGGAGGCCAGGCTGCCCTTGATGAAAAGTTCAACTCGCCAACGCCGAAGACGCCAATTGCTGATACCTTTAATTTCTCTCGCCGAGAAGAGCACCCGAACCCAACCGACCAGAAGCAAGCATTTTACGAGCTCTTACATGTAGCTGTCCAGGCATTACCTCGTTGTCTGTCTCCCGACATTCCCTTCAATTCATTGATCAATCTCCTCTGCACCGGCACAGCCCACGTGCAGTACAACATTGCGGAGTCGTCCGCGCTATCACTGAAAGCAATCGCTCGCCAGTCACACGCACAACAAGTCACGATGGGATTTTCGCGCTTCATATTCAACTTTGACGATAGATATTCCACCATGTCGGACGGTGGTATGCTGGGCGCAGGACATATTGAAAACACATTGAGGCTGTACGTCGAGCTACTGCAAATATGGATCGAGGAAATCAGGCACAAGACGAAGGATGCAACGGGCGCACATGGAGACCCGAGCAACTCCGATAAACGGGGTATGAAATTGGACTTGTCAAGCATTTGGGCCGAGGTCGATCAGGTAGAAGCCCACGGGCTCTTTTTTCTGTGCTCACAGTCACGAATGGTGCGGCATTTCGCCATCACAGTTCTTCGACTGATCAAGGAGTTTGACACGGCCCTCGGGAAAGCAGAAAACGACGACGACAAAGAAGCCGTGAGGCTGATTGACGTGCTGGAGAAGGATTACGAGCAAGTCATGACTTTCAACGACGACCATCTCACTGTGGCAGAGCGGAGCAGACTGCAAAGGGGGATGCAAGACAACAGCAGCCAAGGCCTGATCACACTTTGCGCTAGCGACGTCTCCTATGACACCACTCTGTGGTTTAAGGTGTTTCCGCATCTAATCAGGGTGGCCTACGAGCGCTGCCCTTTCACAATCACTATTGGCAGAGACCTGATCTGCAACAGAATTCTGCAGATGTACAAGGCTATCACTGTTATTTCAGAGCCTTCTAGGGGACTCTACTTTGGTTCTGACCCTGGAAGCGCTCGTCTTACCGGGAGAACACCAAACACGCAGCCCGAGCTGATGGTCGAACAGTGGAAGCTCTATCTCGTGTTTGCCTGCACAACCATGGCAGATCCGGGCAGCCCGCAACAGCCGAAGCCGCCACCGCCGCCCCAGGGAGTCCAGCATGGGCGCAAGGGCTCCAACAACAAATCCCTCTCGTCAGACAAGATAGTCACTGCCCGCACCCTCTTCAAATACCTAAATCCCCTTCTGTCGGCAAGCTCCGCGTCTGTTCGGGAAGCTGTTGTCGTAGCGATGGGGTCGATCAACATAAATATCTACAGGACCCTCTTAGAAGAGCTCCAGGGGCATGTCTCCCGCTGCAACGACGAAGCCAGGGCTCGCATTCACCAGCGCACCAATAGCAGTCCTCGTCGGAATCGTAGAATGGACTTGCTCCGGACCGAGATCACTCACGTCTACAAGCTCACCTCTCACTTCCTCAAGGACCCGACGGTGATTCAGGACGACTGGATACTTAGCAACCTCGTGGCATATTCCAAGGACTTGAAACTATTCCTGATGGACGGGGAGGTTCAGATGGACTGGGAGTTTCAGAAGCTTCGGCGTCACTACTGTGGCTTGGTCGAGGAGATATACGAAGGCATAAAACGGACCAAGGACCCGTCACGTTGGATGACCTTTGAGGCTCGCAAGTCCGCCTTTGCACTCATGGAAGATTGGTGTGGCTTTTCCCCCAACCACAACCAGATTCGACACCGCGAGGACACGATGAGGCAGTCTGTCATTGAACAGCAGTCTGTCGGGGAGCGCGGCACCTTGACCGCTGCCATGGAGATTGAGAAGAGAAACCTCAGGACGGCAGCATTAAGCGCGATGGCCGCGCTTTGCGGCGGTCCCATCAGCGTTACAACAGAGAGCGGCGTATCCCTCCAGTTTGATCTCAGGCGGATGCTCAACTGGGTCGAGTCGATATTCACCACAGGCAACGACCGCATGAAACTCACAGGCCGACGGGCTCTCAAGAACCTACTCGTCCACAACCAGGAGTTTCCTTACCTTTTGGAGCACTGCATCATACGGTGTTATTTGGCAAACGTCCCAAAGGTGTTGGAGAGCTACTTTAGCGTCATCACGGATGTGCTCCTGGAGTACCCAGAATATCCGACGTCTTTCTGGAAGCTGCTGCCGCTGTGCTTATTTACTCTTGGAAACGACCAGAGTGATATCAGGATCAAATCAGCACGCATACTAAGGGCGCTTGAGGAGCGACAGCAGCCGCCGCGTACCTCGAAGATTCAAGATTTTGATATCAGCATCTCCGACAAGACCAAGGCTGTCTTTAAGCTTGCCCAGTATAAAATCTCGGAGCGCCTCTCGAATCAATACCCTGAGCTAGCGTTTTACTTCTTTTCGCAACTTTCACTCTACTTCAAGGACCTCGAGTCCTCGGCGCAAAGAAACATGGTAGCCGTCATCCTACCATGGATCCAGTCGATAGAGCTCAAGGTGGACCCCAACGGTGGCCCCGTCGCCCAGTCATACATGCTCTTGGCCAACCTGCTGGAAATCACGATCAAAGCCAGCTCCGCTCTCCACAACGAGGTGCAAGCCTTGTGGCAGGCGCTCGCCACTGGTCCGCACCCCGGAAACGTACGATTAGTTCTCGACTTTATCATGGCCCTCTGTCTAGAACGTCGAGAGCAGAATTTTGTCGAATATGCGAAGCAGATTGTTGTCTTCCTTGCCAGCTCCAACAGCAATCCCGGGCAAAAAGTTGTCGAGTTTCTCCTGTCGTTTATCACGCCTAAAAACATGGTGCCGAACGAGAAGCGAGACACAGCTCCTCCACCGCCGGACGTCGCGCTCCTCCCTTACTGCGCCGACTTGTCCGAGGCGCTGCCGGTGGGGACAAAGCAGGCAGGATTCTCGACCGGCCAACTGTCGATGATCTTGCTCGTGGACTTGATGGTATCGCCTGTTAAGGTGGTGCCGGATAACGTTCCGGTACTGCTCCAGGTGGTGATTGTTCTCTGGGATCATTACACGCCGTTGGTTCATGAGCAAGCTCGCGAGATGCTCGTCCACCTGATCCACGAGCTTGTCATATCCAGATTAGACGATGCGACTCCGCCGTCGGCCAAGAAGTCTATCGAGGATCTGATTGACCTAATCCGTCAACACGAAAAGCTCGTGGTCTGGAACTACGAGGATAGCAATGGCAAAGAAGTCGAGGGCCATGAAAACAATGTCCCGCCAAGCATGAAGTACCTCGCCGCCGAAGTCGTCAAGACCTTTGAGGTCACCTACCCAGGCATCAAAGAGCAGTGGGCTAGGCTTTCATTGATCTGGGCGACTTCGTGCCCAGTGAGGCATCTTGCCTGCCGCTCATTCCAGGTCTTCCGCTGCATTCAGACATCCGTCGACCAGTACATGCTTGGCGATATGCTCGTCCGGCTGTCAAACACCATTGCGGACGAGGATCCCGAGATACAAACTTTCTCAATGGAGATACTTACCACCTTACAAACCCTCATCTCGAGCCTCGATGTAGACAAGCTGCTCACATTCCCTCAACTTTTTTGGACTACCTGCGCCTGCCTTGAGTCAATCAACGAACAGGAGTTCTTGGGTGCCGTCAAAATGCTCGACGAGTATCTGGACAAGGTGGACTTGACGTCTCCCAATGTGCGTCGGCTCCTACTCGAAGGGCGACCTTCGAAATGGGATGGTCACTTTGAAGGGGTCCAGCCGCTCCTCTACAAAGGCCTACGCTCGTCGGCATGTCTGGAAGCGACCTTGGAGACTCTGAACAGACTTGTGGCCCTCCCAAGCGACCCGTTGATAGGAGACGACAGCCGGATATTCTTTACCATCCTTGCCAATCTTCCTCGGTTCTTGCAGTCTATGGAAAAGCCTCGCCCGCTGAGTGAGCCTGTTACCAGGACCGTCGGTGCTCTTCGAGATGTGGCTATCGCACAAGGTCATTCCCCCGTCGCTCTTGTGCTGAATGGTTTCCTGTCTGGCAACTACCGCCACGGCACCGAGCTCGTACATGGTGTTTTCGCAGCCTTCAAAGAGACCTTTTCGAAGCAGCTCGACTTTAGAATGATCACAATGATCATGGGTTACCTAACAAATCGTCACCCTTGGGTCACGACAAAGACGCTGCAGATTCTCAAGGTTATCATTTCAGAAATCGACATGAAGCGTCCTGACATTATAGGACATGGATCAGATCTGCTTTCTCCCCTCCTGCGGCTGCTGCAGACCGAGTACTGTATGGAGGCTCTGGGCGTGCTCGACAACATCATGAACATCTCGGGGTCGACGATGGACAAGCAACACTTGCGCATGAGTATGACTCGATCGCCATCAAAGGCAATCAGGAAAGAGTACGAGCGAGTGCAGAGTTTGTTTGGCATACCCGAAGAATCCGGCTGGGCGATCCCCATGCCCGCGAAGAAAACCGACGTTACCCGGGCCAACGTCCACGCCTCGTTCTATATGTGCCAGGGTGCCGAAGGCATTGTTGCCGAAGTCATGCCCACCCCCGAGGTGGAGTTCCACGCCGACGAATTCCCATACGGCTACTTTCCAACATCCTACGAAAGGAGCGAGACGATGATGTCGGACGAAGGTCGCGGGGACGGCAACGCTGGCGACGTGGTCACGAAACTGGATAGTCTGGACGATTTCTTTGACGATCTATCTATCAGCCCACCGAGCGAAGGACAGTCTTCCAACACCATAACAGAGTATATGCCCGACAAGACATACAACGTGGAAGCACAGCTGTACGACGAACAGGTCTTGCCCATCCTGCATCAGGCCTCCACGGGCGGCACTTTTCACAATGGGTTCATCGATAGGCCCGCCCCGCTGTCACGAGATGGTTACTCAAACACAATGACCCCTGGCGCCTTCACGTTCGACCAGGAAGCGATAGCAGCATCGCGCCCGGGACTGCACTCTCGGAGCGTGACGTCGCCGTCGGCCCCGTCGTCGTTCCAATATCAGATCGGCGAAAGCGTCGTGTCCGACGACGAGCTCTTCTCAGACGACGAGCCCTCGAATGCAGGGGGCGTGGCGGCCGAAGGCTCCTTCTTCCTGGAGAACATGATCAAGCCTCTAACCCAGAGCACGCGCACTCGCATACGGCGTTTGACTGGCAGCAGGTCTAGAGATGAATCTCGCGCTGATCGTCCCGGTCCGCCGCAGGTGCCCAAGCTTCCTACTTCATACCTGCCCAAGAGCCCACCGTCAAATGGCGGAGACATGCTCTAAAGGGGCCAGGTTTCGTCACATCTCAGCGATGCTGCAGAGGATGCAAATGTTCGACCTCAGGGATTATCGTACTTTTTATCTGCAGATACCCTCATGATTGTGATGTTTTTCTTTCCTAACCTGTTTTCTAGATAGCGCGCATCTTTGGGCTTCACATTTCAATGTTGGAAATACCATGTATCGAATAGTTTTTTTGGCAGAGATGAGTTGAAACTTATGCTCATCAAGGGGATGCATCAACAATACAGCGCATTCACCTGATTATTGCAAGTACATGTCACTGTCAAAATGTGTCACAAACCTCTTGGTAGGCAAAGTATACGCCCTGACAAGGGCACAAAGTACTGAGACGCTTTATGCTGCAGTGGGGTTTCGGGTAGCCTCACTGCTTCTGTAGTGCAATGGTATCAGCAATCTTTGATTCTCTGCGTTTAAAAGAAAAAAAAGTCATAAATTCGTCGAGACCAACCGTTGACTAACCCATGATTGCCCACAAGCTGCTAGAAGGTAGCACACAACATCGTGAGGCCGATAGGCTACGCTTGCCCTATGCACCATGCGCTTGTTGCAGTACCGTAAGCCCGCAAACAAAAACAAGGTCATCGCATAAATAGATAGGCAGGCAGGCCTTCGACCGCCAATGGGACACAGATCAGCGGCCAGGGAAAGCGTCAAGCGGTGTGCACCGGCTTCGTTTAGTAGCGATATCTTGTGGAGTAGTCCTTCGGGCTGACAACCAGACCGCGTCCTTTCTTTGCGCCGCGGTAGATTGTCTCGATGATGTCAATGAGCTCTTGTTTCTCCTCGAGCTTTGAGATGGGTGGCAAACCCAGCAAAAGTCAGCAGCATGTCCGGGACTTGTGAAAGTTTTAAACTGATCATGGGAGCAGGGCTACAGAATTTGCATGCAAGGCAAAGACGAGTTACATACCACCAGGGTCAACTTGTTGTTGTTTCCCGTCCCAAAGTCACACATTATGTGCTTGTTGCGGAAGAAGAACATGACCGTCATGGGGTCGTAGAGCTCATACATCTGGTTGAAGTCGGGGACCTGGTCGATGTCGCAGACGTAGACGACGGCGAAGTTCTTGATCTTGTCGGCAATCTTGAAGAGCACCTCGTCCATCTTCATGCAGTCCGGGTCGCCGTCGCGGCCGAAGCGGATGACGACCAGGCGCTCGTCCTCGGACAGAATCGCCTGGTCGACGTGCCAGGCCGTGTTGAGGTGGGGGAGAACAACGGAACCCATGGTATAATTTCGTGTATGTGATTGTTGTTCGTACTCGGCGGAGGGAGGATGCGGTTCAATGCGAACAAGGTGTCTGTTTGATAGCGATATGTCTAGGGGCGCGCAAACAGGGATGAGAAGAAGCAGCTTCGCGATGACAGTCAGGCGACAACGTCAGTGAGCGCGGCGAATAGTCATGGCAGCGGGGTGTCGCCGTACCCTGGATCGGCGGGGGCTGCTAATCGATATACACTGAGCCAATAGATAACTATCATATGCCCCACTTTCAGGCGGCAGAACAGCGACCGCCTAAATTATTGCGCGCCTGCCATTGTATCAATGTTAGATCGCGATACAGCGCGGGACATAGCTGCTACTGCGCAAAGCGACATAAGAATGCACGCAGCTGGAAATAACAGCTGATTACAATGGGGAAACGACTGTCTCAAGGACCGCCGCTTGGCGCCGAAGCTCGCAAGCGCCGCAAGGTGGTTTACGAGGTCCCCACATCTGAAGAGGTTCACTCGGCCAGGCAGCTCCGCCAGCTGCTCTTTTTCGAGCAGGACTTGACCAAGGCCAGGCACGGTATGTAGCACCCTGGGACTGACCAGGGATAGATAACATCTTGTGTGCACTTGACTGGTCTAATTGCTGTTTTTTTGCTGTTGTTTTTTTGCTGCGCTCAGGTCTCCAATCGTTCAAGCTACTACTCGATCACCTGACATTGCCCGAGACGTCAGAAAACGCCAGACACTGGGCGATCCTCAGAGAGTTTCTGTCGGCGTCGGTCCCCAAGGACGTCCAAGATGCCGACGCAGCCTTTGTTCCTGACGTTATGGAGATATGGGCGTTTGCGGCCCAGGTGGGCAGTGACGAGGTGCTCTCCGCGGCCGCCGTGGTCCTTGCGCTCCTCCTCAGGATACTCAGTCAAGTTTTGGACCTGAGATCGCACGGGCTCGGGATATGCAGGACCCTTCTACAGAAGCGGCAGCTTGATCTTATCGAAAAGAACCTCTCGGCCGACAAGTCCAAGGGCTTCATCATCTCTCCGACGCTCCGCTTGGTCCGCGAAGCCGTGTGCTTCGACGGCGGTCTCTTGGCCGGTGCCTTTTTCCGTGCAAGGAAGTACACGTATCACTCTCTGACGAGGAACATACGCATAAAGTTTCTCGGTGATGGGGTCGAGGATCACAAGCGAGCTTCGACTAGGACCTGTGCCGTTCGCCTGTTGGTGAGCACGCTCAAGTTTTTGCACTGGGAGGCAAAGAGGGAGCTGCTGTACGAGCGAGATCTTGCCGCAGCCCTTACCAGCTCGATCAAAGATGATCCGCCATATCTTGTTCTAGAGGTCCTTGACAGTCTCAAGGCGCATGTCTTGCTCGACAAGAAACTTCCGGCCGAGACAAAGGGCCGGCTGCTGAACGCCACTACGCTTTCGCGCTTCGCATTGCTCTACTTCTATAACCACTCTGACAAGACCCAGACGCGGCCGATTGACGAGGTCGTCCACGAATTTTTGATGGTCGCGTGCACGACACCAGGTGCTGGGGCGCTCAGGCCGGATTCCGGACTGTATCCCAAGGGCATCAGTTTGGCTGCCAATCAGATGGGCAACTCAATCTTAAATCGCGATGTCGATTTGGATCGTATCGTGTGGATGGACAAGTTCTCGAGCGAGATTCCAGTCCACAACTCGGCTCTGTCCGAGTTTGCCAAGACCCTTCGCCCGTGGACTAGCACAAAGCAGAGTGAACTCCTCGTGAGTATCTTGAAGGCTGCGCCAGAGCTCGTCGCGGATTACTTTATGAACAAGAAGGACTTTTCCTTTGAACCCAAATTGTCTGCAACTTGGATAGGCTATGCCGCCCTAGTCTACAGCTCGGTGCAGCTGGAGCTGCCGCCGTTTTTTGGCCAGAAAGACGATTATGCCTCTGTGCCGCCGCCAATATCCATTATTTTGGACAACATTTTACCATTGCCCCTCAGTCAGAAGATTCTCTGTCGATGCCTAGCGCACGACTCCAAGCTCGTCTCCTTCTTTGCCATCCGCATTCTTGTGGTCGCCGTGCAAAAGCTTGAGGCAGCATTGAGCATGATGAGGGAAGCGTCGCTGGCATCGGGTTCCGTCTGGAGCGAAGCTTCCCGAAGGCTCATGGAAGAGTTCATGCAGAGGTGCCCAAGCCTCAGTCACATCACCACTGCGTTTCGGAAGATCCCAGAGGAAGACTCATTGAGCCGCGAAGCAGCCAGTCGCCTCTTGCGACTCTACTACCATGTCATCCCTCAGATCGCACTGGCCGCCAAGTTCGATGTCTCCTCTCTCCTTGTGAACGCCATCAAACGGCTCAACCGGCAAAAGGGATCGGATCGGAGTGAGGTTCTCTCTCTGATGGAGCTCGAAAACCTAGTTGCGATAGCCAAGTCTTCGCCAGGGATGCGGTGGTTCGCCAAGGCCGAGCACTTACCAGTCTCGCCCTTCACTGCGCTGCTGAGGGTTTTTCTGAACGCGCCCAAAGACGTCCCTCTTGGACAACTAGAAGACGTGCTGGCCTTTGTAGCAGAGGAGCACGATATATTCTTACCGGGATCTGAAGGCTTGACGCCTCGACATTTGTTGCTGGTGTTGAAGACACTAAACGCGCGGATAAATCTGACGACTGTCGACGAGTTTTGGGGGTTTCTCGACAACTGCTTGCATCGCTGCTCGGCTTCGCCAATGCGATACATTGAGATTGTTCAAGAGCTAGTGCCCAATAGCAAAACTGGACCCTTGACGGCGACAATTCACGAACAGCTCCCCTTTGTGGCCACTTTGAAAGCCAATATTGTCAGCATCATGAGGGAGTTTGTTGGTGTGTACACCACCGTTGCGCGCATTCTCAAGGAGCATAAGACTCTGCTCAAGACTCTCCAAAAAGTCATTGGCGCCGGGTTTGATGACGCTCTCTTGGAAGACTCGGCGTTCAAAAGGATGCTGAAACAAGCAAAGCACAACAATTTGGAACCTACATACGTAGGCGCCCCCGGCACCACGGTACACCAAGACGGCGAGGAGTCCGAGGACAATGAGCTCTCGCGTTTGGCGGTCGATTGCGAGCCCGCGGAGCCGGAAAACTCAGCATTGCTCAAATGGACATCCCAAAGTGCGAGCGATATTGTTGAAGAGGGCTTCGCAGCATCCTTGATCAGGCTCCTGGTATCCGAGCACATCAGCATCCGGAAAGAAGCCTTGACAAATATTTTGAAGATGGCGGAGAAGATAAAAGAGTCGACGTATGAGGAAAAGGAGCAGGTCTGGTTGCTCCTGGTCGAGCTGGCCGAGTCGTGCAAGGCAAACATTGACGCGGGACCTATGCCGGGGCACATTGTCGTGTTTGCGTGCCGTGCATTGGACGTGCTCAGGAATCCGCTGCATTGTCTTTATGACAAGGTCAACACATTCCTCACACGCGGGCCTCAGTGGACGCTCGACAGAATTCCTCTGCTGCACGACGTGCTGCAGGAGGCCCCGAGCCGTGACGATTCGTACTACGCAGCGGTGTCCTGGCTTTTGGGATATCTCCTGGAGAGCCTCCGCACGCCTGCGGACCTCGCTCTCTTCCACAATCGGAGGGTGTACGAGCGTGTACTGTCCCTGGGCAGTAACGGATACATGCGCACGCCGTTGCGGTTGCTTCTGCTGAAGATTATATATCGCACAACGTGTCTGGAAGGGGGTAGCACGACGCTGATTACGAGGTTCGGCGTGGTTGCCTGGCTGGAGGCTCAGCAGTCGCAGCGGTCGTCCCAGGTCGAGTCTGGCATGATCAAGGCGTTGCAGAAGAGGCTTTGGGAGACGTGTGACCAGGGGCGGATCAAGGAGTGGAGTAGAGATGGCGTCGGCTTGCTTATGGGCGACTCAGGGAGCTATTCTGGGTAGCCGCCATTCTAGTGTTTGTGGTTAGAGGTGTCTAATTAGGTTGATGAGGATTTAATAGAGAGAGTCATCAAGTTGGGCATCAATGATTAGTCTGTCTCTGCAATATCACCAGATAACGGTGTGCTGGGCAGAGAAGTGAGTTGAATGTTTTGTGTTGGACCAATATCGTACGTATAGGTTTGTTTGGTTTGACGAGGGGTAGAGGGACCTGGGGGCCAGAACAACAACGACGACGGCTTGCCTTGAATGAAATGCGAGCTGTATGAGGGGAGAAGAAAGATGAATTGAATAATAACAATAGTATTGAAACGATGAATAAGAAGAATGTTGCTGAAGCAAAAAGCAATACTGAGCAATATTCAATATATTCCCTGTCTCTGTGTGCCTAGGGGCGTGCTCCATGTCTATTTTTTCCTCTCAATGCCAATGCCTCCACCACCAAAGGTCCGTCCATCCATCCA
>JASAOQ010000550.1:0-14014 GCA_031306065.1 Pseudopyricularia cyperi | reverse complement strand
TTCTTGTTTTTTGCGTTTCTTTTTGGCTCCTGCCTATACCCATCACCAGTACCTCCAGATCGAAAGTAAATGCAAAAGCCAGCCAGCCCCGATCCCTGGGATAAAGCCGGAGCCCATGTTTTCCATAGCAGGCAGCCCATTCCAGGGGGAGTGGAACGTCTGCCGCTAAACGCGGGAGAAACAAAACCTTGGTATTCTAGCTAATTGTCACGTTGCCGATGCCAATTCCAGCGAGCAGCCGGTGTGCATAAGGCTCTCTCCAAGGCATGATGCCGTAGGGCTTAAAGCTCTGGTGGACGAGTCCTCGGCCCTAACCCCCCATCCGACTATTGCATGTGGCAGCAAGCCCGCGAACATGCCTTGTGCCTCATCCTGTGCGTTGCAAAAACCTTCAGTCTCGGCGTTTCTTTCTTTTTTTTCTTTCAGCATATCCCCGCCTCTTGGGGTATCTATGTGCGTTTCCTCCCGCCACGCGTGTCCTTTGCTGCCGGCGCTCAGCAAACCCCTTTTTTTCCTTGGCGCGAATCTTCCTCAGAACCGTCAGGGCAACGTTCCTCCCCCGACCAATTTTCCACCCTATTTGGCCTTGTCCGCCGCGGCATGTCTGCTCTTGTACTCCCTGGGACTTTCGATTTTGCCCTTGGCGCTCCACATGCCCACCTTCCTCGCCCTGGCCCTCGCCTCCGCGGCGCGGTACTTTTCCTCCAGCCCGCCGAACTCGGCCCCGATCTTGGCGTCGTAGACCGTCGCCAGGCCGCGCCTGATCATCTCCAGCCCGACGTCCCGCCTGAGCACCAGCCAGCGGCGCACCCACACCGTCCCGACCACGCGGTCGTACTGGTCCCGCTTGTAGATGTAGGCCCTCACGTCGCGGCCCAGCACGTACGAGGTGAGGAAGCTCAGGGCCTCTGCGCTGAAGGGCTGCGCTTCCCGGCCAAAGTGCGCGGCCTCGGGGGCGTCGACGCCCGCTATGCGGACGGGGATCTGATGAGGGTGGGGAAGGAGGGGGGCCGGGGGAGTACTGGTTAGCTTTGGGTGTACTTTGCAGAAACAGTAACACATCCCGGTCAGCCATCTAGGCCGGCAAAAGAGAAGACAAAGAGAGAGAGAGAGAAAGAAAAAAAGGCTCACCGTCTTGCCCTTGAGCACCTTGCGGTCCGTCGGTATGCTCCTCAGCCAGCTCCAACCCGCCAGCTTACCCCCGGGTGTGTGGAACAGGTGGAAGTTGTCGCCGTCGCCCACGCTCGTGACGCGGCCAAACAGGCTCCTCCGCCGGAAGAAGCCCGGCTGTATGTGGTTGGTGCCGGGGATGCGGCGCAGGTACGAGCGGTAGAGCCTCACCGCGACCAGGATCGTCGTCGTCGCGATGGCCGTGGGCACCCAGTTCCGCGGCTCCTTGTAGTGCTCCCAGTCCACCTTGTTCATGCTCTCATTCCACTGCCGCGAGGCCTTTGGGCCGCCTTCGGAGCCCTGGTCGCCGCCGCTCCATGGCCACCTCATATTCTTTGTTTCGTTTTTTTTTTTTATTTATCTCTTGAGATGGGCGGTTGTGGGTGTAGGAGGGCGAGGGGAAAAGCCTGGTTGCGCGAGGCTACCTCATCTTTCGATCGTGGGCACGTACTATCGTTCGCTTTGGCTGATGTGTAGGGTTGGCTAGGCGACGTTAAGTTGCGACTTTGTAAAGCCGTTGAAAGCCGCGCGATGCGAGGAGGTTGTGGTGTGTGGGTGCACGCGACAAGCAATTGAGGGCGCTTTTGCCGAGGTGTCGCCTGAGGCACCAATCAGGACAAGAATCCAGTTTCGTTGATCTAATCTTATCTGATCTTGTTATCTGCCACCCGATGTCTACTCCCATAAGGTACCTACTGCATAACATTTCTGTAGTAACAGGCATCTGCTCTCGCAAAACTCATCCCCTGTCTGGCGTCGCCAAGGTCCTATACGTACTATGTCGAGCAGGTTTTACGTTCGACGAAGATTCGACCTGAAAACATGATGTTTTCTTATAAAACATATTCCGGTTTTCAGAGCCAAATACTGCAGTCGACTGCTACCCGTAAAGCAAGCTTTAGAAATCTCAAAGAGCGCGTTTTGCACCCATGAATACTTTTTTATCATCTATTTTTATCTATGCTATCCATATCATATGCTCATTTCTTATCCAAAGTCATTGCGAACTGGCTCCTCGCCCGTATCCGCTCGCCACAAGCTACAAGCACCCACGGCACTACCGTGAGCGCCGTCGCGATGCACCCCAGCAGCACGCCCGCGTGCGCCACGCCCAGGTCATGAAACAACCGGCCCGTCACGAGCGGGAACGCCCCGCCCAGCAGGTTCCGGCAGCAGCTCTGTGCCGCGATGGCCGACGACGCGTACGCGTGGTACACGTCGGCCAGGTAGTTGAAAGAGGCCAGGTATATGGACAGGATGCCCATCGTCGCGACCGCAATGGAGGCAGCGGGGCCGATCCAGTGCACGTCCGCGCGCGAGGTCAGGCCGAACGCGAACAGGCCCACGGGGAGCAGTCCCGCGGTCGCGCAGGTGAAGTAAAGCCGCGACTCGGGGACGTTGGTGGGCAGGCGTCGGCGGAGGAGGAGCCAGCCGCGCGACAGCGTGGCCGGGTCGACGTCCGAGTCGGCATTCCATTTTGGGTGGCGGAGCAGACGCTCCTGCCAGATGCTCAGGATAGTGGCAAGGATGCCGCCCACCGCTATGGCGACGAAGATGCGGCCCGAGGCTTCCAGGCCCCAATTGTACACCGTCGTGAAGACGAGCGGGATACAAGTGAAGGTCAGGTAGAGGACGGCCCATGCAAAGGACAACCAGAGCGAGAACCAGAATACGACGGGCTCGGTGAAGAGGAGGTAGAAGGGGCGCGAGACCGAGACAGATATCATTTTCAGTACGGAGGAGCGTTGCTCGTCTGCCTCGACGCGCCATCGGACTCTTTGGAGGGCTGCCGGGGGCGGTATCGACGAGGTCCGCCGTGATGGGTCGCCCTTTTCCTCGTCGTAGATGTCTATCTGCCGTTGGCCCGGCGTGTCGTCGATGGTGGTCGTTTCGGACCCCGATCCGGCCGCGAGTGCGTGCCGTCGAAGCATTTCATTGTCGAACAATACACCGTAATACCCACGCGCCTCCATCTCCTCATACCACTTGTTCAGCGCCCTCGCCTTGGCCGACAGCAGCACCGTTCCGCGGCTCTCTTTGAAGCACACTATCAGCGCGATCATGAGGACGGCTGATGCGATGGCCTGGTGGTAGAACACCCAGCGCCACAACCCCTTGCCCTCGAGCGTGAAGACCGACAAGGCGCCGACCATGGGTCCCAGGCCCGTGCCCAGGAGAACGGCGCACGAAAACAGCGCCATAGGCGTGTTGCGCCCCTCGGCGTCCCACAGATCCGTGATGACCCCGCCCACCATGCTGCTAAATACGGACCCGCCGACGCCGACTCCGAAGCGGCAGAGCAGCATGCCCGCCAGCGTGCTAACTGCGCCGCACGCCGCCTGGAAGACGGTAAATACGATGCCGGCCGCGACAAAGACCGGGTACCGGCCGTTGATCTCCGACAGCGGCGCGAGGGCCATGGGCGCTAGGGCAAAGCCCACGCAGAAGGTCGTTATGCCCGCCAACACGGCCGCTTGCGGTGCGGTGCCCCCGTCGAGGGACCTGCTTATTGTGAGGGTCGGCGGCGAGTACGAGCCCGCCGTGTAGGCCGTCAAAAAGGTCGCTATGCAGGACAGGGCGAGCAGCATGTTTTTGCGATGCTGGGGCCATAGGAGGGGGTTGGTGAAGCGTTCGAGGTTTGGCTGCGGGGGAGGCGGGAGCTGGTCTGGTCGCTCTGGTGTCGTGTTTACGACGGGCAGAGGCGTGGCGAAGGTGAGATAGGGGTATAAGATCTCGGTGTCATCAAGTGGCACACCTGCTGTGGGCTGCTGGCCGTTGTCGGGCCTCTTCATGCTGATGCTAGGCGACCCCGTACCCCCGAGATTCAGGACGCCGTCATTTTCTTTCGAGATGGCCTCCTGCTCGTTCTCTGAGGTCATGTTAGACAGTAACTTTGAGGAAAGTTTCCCCTCTTGTATCCTAGCTATTCCGACAAGGGCTCTCCGGGTAAGCAGTCGCTTTGATGGCCACAACAGTCAACTTCGGGGCTCCGTATCTACAGGATAAAAAATGTAGCATGAGAGCGAGCAGCAAGTTAGGTATAGAGGAGGTAAGTAACGATGTAAGTATATATAGACTGGAGGTAGTTAGGCAGGCACGGCAATAGGTGAAAACGTAGCTGCTCTAGAGGAAACAGCGACGGCTTTCTGAGCAAGATTTTTGGACAAACGTATTGGCGCCCTCATAAGAACCTGAGATTGAGCCGAGAAAGAAAGGCAGGAAAAGGGGGCAGGTATCCTCGCGGGGTGAAGAATGGCCCACCTTGATGGAGACGAAAGGGGATCTAAGAAATTGAGCGCAACATCACCAAAACGACGGGGCCGAGCCCATGTTGCAGGAGACATGGGAGCCCGCGCCCGGGAGGCGGGAATTAACGGGAACGAGTGGATCGGACCCTGCCTCACCTGCGTAGGTTGTGTGACTCTGACCAAAGACCAGTATACCGCTCGCTAGACTAGATGCATTTTCCGATATTTGGAGAGTCAGGTGTATGCCATGGCCTATAGCCATGGGCCAAGTCAAGGGATCGTGATCACAGATGGACCGGCGAGATGATAAGAACGGAAATAGTCCCTCGGGTGACTTGGCAGAAGGAAGAAGGCTTCTTATTCCCATATGACTGGACCCGGCACCAGGTGCCCGCAGCCGGGAGGAAAATTTAGCTCGCTTATCCGTCATATTTCCGCGCTAGTCGGCTTCGGCTGCATGGGCTTGGGCTGCTTGTCATTAACTTGATACTCCGAATCGGGGGTGCGACCAGGTTTGGCTTCGAGTCTTGCGTATTCCCGCTTCATTCCCGGAGAGCTGGGCCGTTTCCAAGATCTGGTCGGGGTCCCTTGGCGGCAGATCGCTATTTTTTCTTCCTTTTTGACCTGCCCTACTCAGTACGAGGCTCGCGAGGGTATGTCCGTATCAAACAGTGCCTGAGAGTGTCGATTTGATCTGCTCTCTCTTACGAAAGACGAAGTCCTCAGGTAATGGCAATGCTGCACTTCAAAGACCGTATATGCCGCCGTGATTGTCATGTTAGCGGGCTTGCTGGCTGTTTCGTCTGCCTTATGGACGTGGCGGTGTGAAGGGAGGTGGACCTCGCCAATAGCGAGCGGGATCCTTTGGCGAGTCGCCGACCTACACGTACTGATATCGTCGACATTAAAGTGTTTGCTCACCTCGAGTGGTCAAGAGTCGGACGTTGGTGACTTCGTCCCTCACTGCTTTCTGGGCGCGCCGACAGGAAAATGGAGGGGTGCCGCGCTGGTGGGCCGGCCAACGGCGGCTAAACTCCGCAGAAACCAATTTCCCTGGGATGACGCAGCTGTGGAAGTTTCCAGCGGAAATGTTTACCCCGCCGTTTTGTCAACGGCGCTCTATTTTTTTGCCTCTTTCAAACAGCGTAAACTCAAGAGCAGCATCGTCAGCCTTTGTCGCGTGACTCCATCACAACTTTTCTTAGAACACCACACGAGCGACCAGGCCTTCAAACGAAATTAAAACAAAATGGTGCAACAATTTGGTCCTGAGCCACCTCCAGGCCTCCGCAAGGCCAAACCGGGCTTCGATGCCGAGAATGCTCCTAACCACGAGGGTGTAAGTTTGACGCGTCGCGATTCTTGCTTGCACTTCTCACTGTCACCAGTGACCGATGGCTGACTTGCCGATAGATTGAGATTGCCTTTGCCGAAAAAGGTTCGTAGTCATTCCCGAAAACCTCAGGCGAGGTCGAACATGGCCATCCCTCTCCTCGATGCGCCAACGTACCTCCGCAACAAGAACTTGCGCGGACGCGCAATCCCACAGACAGGGCTGATCTGGAACATCCTCGCCAGTGATCCAGCACATGGAAACATACTGGAAGCTCCTCAAAAACATGCGCGGCTCCCAGCTGCGGCTGACCAAGATCGACGACGAGATACTTGAGCATCTCAAAAAGGACTTTCCCGACCTAGACCCGGCCGTCGACATTGATGAGGACGTGCTCAAGAACAAGGAGAACAAGGAGAAGTGGCGAAACTTTATGAACACATACGACAAAAAGGTGGAGGACTTTAACTTTGGGACCATGTTGCGGAAGGGCCCCAAGGACGATGTGGAGGTGGAGGATAGGGTCATCTTCGGTGCGGTCCCCCCAAAACCCGACAGCCTGGATTTAAGGACCAAGATGCATATTCAGACACGGGACACCCTTGGCTGATGATTTCCTACAAATGCAGTGCCCAGAATGCAGTTCTACGCGTTCGAAATCGCAAGGTAGGGATGGCGCATGGCCCCTGGTCTACTCTGAAAAGGAGGCACCATCAAGGAATGAAGGCGGGCTGACATATTGCTTACGGTACAGAAACAAGGCCGGATTGAACGACTGGATTTACGAGCAGGCACATCCGGAAGAGAAAGAAGCCAAGAAGGAAGAGAATTAGAAAGTGAACAAGAGCAGATAATTTTGTTCAGCTAGTCTTTGTTGGAAAACGTCGCTGGACTGCAGCGGAACAAAGGATAACAACAAAGGACAGAAACAGGCCGCAGACTCTTTCAAGACGGTCGGTCACCCGGGCTGAAAATGAAGTCCGAACCAAGGGAGGTTAACGCTTCATCGACCCAGACAAGGGAGTTGAGCCCTTTTCTGGATCGGAACATCATCAATAATAATGACGGATTCATGTTATCTGAAAAAAAAAAAAAAAAAAAAAAAACACGTTTCAAAGATCCAAGACAGTCTTTTGGCGGCCCGGATTGAGACACAAGACGGTTGCGAACTGTCGCGGCTCCTCATTGTTCATTGACCCCAAAACTCCTAGTATTGTTCGCCCCTGAGTTCGTGAGCCTAATCCACAATACTAAGCTGTTAACAAAGAGAGGTCATGGCTATGATGAGTTTATGCAGCACCCACGAGATCTGTTTATTCTTGCAATCGAACGATTCGTTCCATTATGGACAGTCTTGCTAACAAGCGAATAACTCCTTGGTTCAATCCCATCGCAAACCCCACGAATTAGGTTTGAAAATAAGCCAAATATCGCCCTTCCTCCTTTGCATCACCGTGGCACGGCGACATCCGGATCTCGGGAATACCCTAGGTACCTACCTAACCAACAGCTTAACGCCGCTCCAAGGGCCTTCTCTCATATCTGCGGTGGCAGCATGCGCCGGAATGATCACCACAGGGCGTCATGGGTCAGCTCCCAAGCGAGCGCCTGCACTTCGAACGTTAGCTTGTACGACGCCAGTCTCGAAAGCCTGGACAAAAAGCCCTTATATCCATCGAGGGCACCGCTTGAAAATGATGGCCCGCCGTCTCTTTCACAGCAAGAGGTAAACATGGGCCAAGAAAAGACACCTCAAGAGCCGGACCAGGCCAGCCTAAAGGCTGTGGGCCCAGAGCAGCCGCCGGCCACGTCCACGTGGCGGGACCTCTTCAGCTTCCACACGTCGCGGCACCTGCCCGTGCTGGCGACCGCCCTGCTGTCCGCAGCGGTCGCGGTCGGGGCCGACATAGCGGGCATCATTGTCTTTGGCAGAATCTTCCAGGAGCTGACGAGCTACGCGGCGCTGCGGCTGGGCGCCGACGAGATGCGGGGGAACGTCCACCTGTGGGTGGGCGTCATCGCGTGCCTGGCCGTCACGCACTTGGCTGCCGCGGCCATGCAAATGCGGACGTGGATCAAGTACGGCGAGCTGCAGGCCCGAAGCGCCAGGCTCGGTCTGTTCCGGCGCCTGCTATCCAGGAAGATGGAGTGGTTCGACTCGAATAGGGACGGTATGCCTGCTCTGCTGACGGCTTCTCAGAGGTATGTGGGATTTTGATTGTTTTGTTTCCCACCTGCGTTCTTCCCAGTGTTTCTGCATACATCTTTATCTACCTCACCTAGCTAGTAACCCGTCGATTTGCCTCTCTCCTTTACTGCCTGCTGCACTATTATTTAACACCTGGTGGGTGCTCTATACCTGATCGGGTATAAAACATCGGCAGTAAATCCAGACTGCTCGCCAAGCCAACCCTACTTGCCCTTTCTGTTTGCACTACCTACAACCCTCACAAGCCTACTGACATTGTCGCAGGAACATTCGCGAGCTGCAGATAGCCACCAGCCAGACCATGGGCTTTATCGCGCATGACTTCATGCTCGTGGTCGCCGGGCTGACAGTGGCTCTGAAGCACGGGCCCCTGATGACGCTCGTCATCACCGCCTCGGTTCCCATGGCGATTCTCGCGATGCGGGCCCTCAGCCAGATGCTCGAGAAGGCGATCAGGACACAAAAGAAGAAGCAGGCTGTGGCGACCAGGCTCTCGGCCGCCGCTATCACGGGGATCGACCTCGTCAAGACATACAACGCGCACGAGCATGAGGTCCACGGCTTCAAGGTGGCGGCCAGGGAGGCGGGCCGGTACGCGCGCGTGCAGGCGCTGTGGAATGCGCTCCAGGCGGCATTTCTGAAGATATACATGACAGTCATCTTCGTCTCCGGCTTCTTCTTTGGCATCTACCAGGTCGACCGGGGAGAGATGACCGCGGGGGACGTCATTGTCACTTTCTACGCCGCCATGACGACCTTTCAGGGGATTCAGGGACTGGGGCCGCACATCCTGAACCTCGTCAAGGGGATGCAGGCTGGCAAGGCGCTTCAGTCGATTTGTACAGAACGAATCGTGCAGATGGGCGGGGGACGCAAGCCTGAAGTTTGCAAAGGCAGGATCGAAGTCAGGGGTGTAAGTGACGGCCGGGGGTTGCTTTCTGATCGGGCTAAAACACGGTACTGACATACCCCTATGCGCCTCTAGGTGAGCTTCGCGTACCCATCGAACCCGGATGTGCAGGTGCTCAAGCCCACATCGATGAACTTTGAGCCCGAACGGATGTCCTTCCTTGTCGGGAGCAGCGGATCCGGCAAAAGCACAATCACAAATCTCTTGGTCAAGTTCTACAAGCCCCTCAGCGGCGAGATCCTGCTGGACGGCCACCACCTCCAGACCCTGAACTGCGACTGGGTCCGCGCAAACGTGACGCTCGTTCAGCAGCAGAGCACCCTCTTCAGCGACACCCTCTTTGCAAACGTGGCAATGGGGCACACGGACCCTGAGAGTGTCAGCATCGGCGACGTCAAGGCTGCTTGCGAGATGGCGTTGCTGCAGTCGACAATCATGGGTCTGCCTCAGGGGCTGGACACGCTCGTGGGTCCTGGCGGCCAGAGCCTGAGCGGCGGGCAGAGGCAGAGGGTAGCCTTGGCGCGAGCTAGGCTCCGGGATCCGCCCGTCCTAATCCTAGACGAGGTTACCAGTGGGCTGGATCCCAGATCTAGACTGATGGTTATGGATGCACTGCGCCACTGGCGGAGGGGCAAGACGACGATAGTCATCACCCACGACGTCTCGCAGATTGGAGATGACGACTACGTCTACGTCATGGACAAGGCAGAGGTCCGCGAAGAGGGCGTCTGCCGCGAGCTGGCAACTCGAGGCGGCTACTTTTCGCAGCTGCGGAACTTGGCGGAGGCGGGGAGTGCCGACGTCGACGACACCAAGAGCCCGAGTGACCAACTTTCTGATACGTATTGTTCCGAGGACGAGCTGGCCGACGCGAGCGGATCAGGGCTCTACGTGCCCGAGTCGATTACGCCGTCCACTTTTGGCGCTCTGGGTAGGATGTCTTTTGTTCCGATACCGAGTATGCTTGGTCTCGCGTACTCGACAACGGAGAACAAATCCACACCTGATGTCGATGCTCACTACAGGAATCTGAACCGTCGATTCCGCGGGTCTCGCAGACTGCGTCGTTCCGAAACCGAGGTAGCACCACTGCCGCGACGAGGCAGCATCGACATCATCCAAGAACGCGGCCTGTTGGCCCGCGCAAACAGATCCCCCGTGGAGCGCTCTCGGCCCAAGATCGATGTCGGCAGTCTGCTGAGACGAAGGTCGACAAACTCACCCATTGAAGATGTCGAGATGTCGCCCGTCAGCGCTACCGCGGGTAATCAAAGGGGCGAGAAAGCCGAGCGCTTGCAGCGGGAGCAGCCTTCGACCTTGGCCATTCTCAAGACCGTCTGGCCGGCACTCGACACAAAGCATCGCTTCTTCGCCGCCATGGCCCTGATATGCTGCTTGGTAGCGGCCGGTTGCAGCCCCGTCTTTGCGTACGTATTCTCCAACCTCCTCCAGGCCTTCTGGGCCCCCGGCAGCAAGCTCGAGGCCGGCGCCTGGTGGGCCGCGATCCTGAGCTGCGTTGGTATCGTGGACTTCACCGCCGTCTTTTTCACCTTCTCCCTCGCGGGCGCCGTCGCGCAGGAGTGGGTCGACGGGCTCAAGGTCGACGCCTTCTTCGCAATCCTGTGCCAGCCCAAGGCCTGGCACGACCGGGCGGGCCACTCGGCCGCCAGGCTGTGCGACGTGCTGGACCGTGGCTCCGACGAGGCGAGGACGATCGTGGCGCAGTTCGCACCCGTCGCGCTGGCCGTCCTCGTCATGACCGTCACGGCCATTGTCTGGGCCATGGCCATCCTCTGGCAGCTCACGCTGGTGGCGCTAGCCATATTCCCATTTGTCGGGGCGTGCGTCTACTTTTCGGCCGGCACGAGCAAAAAGTGGGAGACGCTCTGCAACGACGCCGCCGAGACCACCGGGGTCATTCTCTCCGGGGTCGTGACCGACATCCGCGTCGTCCGGGCGTTTCAGCTGGAGAGGTCCTTTGGCGACCGCTTCGGCACAGCCGTGGAGAAGGCCTTTGTGCTCGGCAAGAAGCGTGGATGGTATACGGGTATATGGTTCGGGGTGCACAACTCCATCTCGCAGTGGCTCGTCGTTGTCATCTTCACGTTCGGCGTCTTCCTCCTGACCACGGTCGAGAGCGTCACCGTGAGCCAGATCATCCAAGTGGTCAACCTGCTTATGTTCACCGTCGGCAGCGCCACCGTCATGATGGCCAACATCCCCCAGATCGCGGCCGCTCAAACCAAGGCGGTGCAGGTGCTGCACCTGGTCAGCATGCCGCGCACGCACCCGGAGCACCAGGAGCTGGGCAAGAAGAGGCTCTCCGCCCCGTTCCCCATCGTCATGGACAGGCTGCGCTTTTCATACCCGGGCTCAGATACAGGGGGAGGGCAGCAGATGCGGCAGGAGGTGCTGCGCAACGTTAGCTTGCGCATCCCAGCCGAGGGCTGCACGGCGATTGTGGGCGGCTCGGGCTGTGGCAAGAGCACCATCGCCTCCCTAATCCTGGGCCTATACGAGCCACTTCACGACGAAGACAAAGATAAGAGCCCCGTAAGCAGCAGCCCGTCGCCCGCCATCTCGGTCCGGAAAGTCGACTTCGAGATGGCCTCTCCGCCGTCGCGGCCCACATTCCCACCTCTGAGGGTCAAGACGAGACTGAGCCCGCCGCAGCTCACCTACGCAGGCTTTGACTCGCGCGAGGTCTCGACCCGGGGGCTGCGCGGGATGATGGCCTACGTGCCGCAGCAGCCGTTCCTCTTCCCCGGCACGATCCGCGACAACATCGTCTACGGCCTGCCCGAGGACGGCAGCGGCCGCGCCGGCACCCAGCTGCGCGGCCAGCACAACGTCGAGCAGGCGGCGCGCGAGGCCGGCATCCACGAGTTCGTCATCTCCCTGCCGCGCGGCTACGACACGCCCGTGGGCGACGGCGGCGTCGCGCTGTCGGGCGGCCAGGCGCAGCGGGTCTGCATCGCGCGCGCGCTGGCCCGCAGGCCGAGGCTCCTGGTGCTGGACGAGCCGACCAGCGCGCTGGACGCCGAGAGCGCCCGGGGCGTCGTCGACACGCTGCGGGCGCTGTGCGATCGCGGTCGCGACCACGACGTGGCGAGCCCCGCGTCGTCGCCGTCGACGACGGCTCTGCTGCGCCGCAGCAAGGGCGGCGAGCAGCACGTCGTCAGCCCCTACAGCCCGCTCCACCCCGACCCGTACAACTGGGAGGGCAACTTCCTCCGCCGGAGCGAGGGGAGGGGCTTCAGCTACGTGGAGGGCGCGGCGGCGACGGCGCGGCCGCCGGCCGTGCTGGTCGTCACGCACTCGCGCGAGATGATGAGGATGGCGGACCGGGTCGTTGTCGTTGACCAGGGCTGCGTGGCGCGGACGGGGACGTACGAGGAGGTTATAGAGAGGGAGGCAGGCGACAAGATGTAATTAATGGGTTTTTTGTTTTTTTGTTGAAAGGGGTATCCAATAATGTGGGACCTGCATTCTTTAGCGCGATTTCAAAGCGGACCTCTTACCTCAGTATAGGTATCTTAGGCTATTTCAACTACACTCTACCACAACTACGTTAGTACTACTACCTGGGAGGTATAATAACCACGCCTAGACGCCTTAGCCCAACTGTACGATCATCATGCTGAGTATACCGCACATGCGTCGATCCATAATTTAACACCCCAGCTCTCCAACGTTCTCCCCAGGCGAACTTCCAAGGCCTGGAGGTGTTTCGCCGCTTGCCCCAGCGCTTGTGTGTTGAGTGTTGTCCATTCCGATTGGCAGCAACTCGACATATATATAATGCAATAGCAAAACGGTTTTGTCCAATGGGTTCTGTTTCTGCTGAACCAACCACCTTTGAAGCAACATCTTGGGAAAGAAAACATGCATGCGGCATGATACATACATAGGTACCTAGGTAAACCGAACCACCCCACGTTGAAAAATGATACTTGAACTTGGTGTTGATAACACCTCTCAAAATGCCTTCAACCAACGAACAAGCTCTGGATGAGCACAGCCTCCTAGCTGCTGTATCGGAGCCGGGAATTGGCGGGCCTGCTCCGTTTGTCGAAGCCGAATTCAGCGGAGGCCAATGCAAGATTTACAAGATCAGCTTCCGAGACGATCACAGCGAGAGCCTGGCGGTTCGCGTCCCGCTTCACCTCAACGCCGGTCTCTCTGACGACATCCTCATCCAAATATTTAGAGCGGAATGGGAAATTCTTCAAAAGCTACAGGGAAGGGGCTTTCTCTGGTCCCCAAAATGCCGTGGCTGTAGTTTGACATTCGACAACCTCATCAAGCTCCCCTTTCTTGTCTACACTTGGGCCGAAGGCTCCAGCCTCGTCTGGACCGATGAAATCCCATCGCGGCCCGTACGGGATAAGCTGCTCTGTCAGCTGGCTAGGATCCAATCGCAGCTGATACAAAGCACTCTTGAGGCCCGTATGTATAGCAATAGTCCGCCGCAATCTTTCCTCGGTGTCACTATTAGCTTCATCTAACCCATGCTCACGCTCAGGCTCACCAACGAACGGCGCCTTCTTCAGCCGACTCATCGGGAACAGAAGGTCACATGTTCAAAGTGGCAGATTTCCCGAGCTGCGCGACCAGGATTGTGCCAAGCAAAAGGCTTTGCTATCTGACGTTTATCCACGAACTGGAGGACGGGAGCTTTGCTCTAGATCATGGTGACTTGAAGCCAGATAATATCATCGTGGATGCCGAATACAACATAAGGTGGTATGTAATGCTGGTTGAAATCCCACAGTTTTAACCTCTTGTTTAACTCCTGAATAATAGCATCATTGATTGGGGCTTCGCCGCAATAGTCCCTATCCTCAAGGCCGCAAGCCCTCCTCGATTTCTTTGGGAACCTGGTCGGTCATCTGCAGGAATAACTGATTTGGTTTCTTACACTACGTCCTTTGCCTCTGACGATACCGCAGCGGGAAAATATATGCTTTCCTGCCAAACGGACGGGGACGTCGACTTTCGCACCTTGTATGTCGAGTCGCTCTTCAGCAAGGGAATGCATGCTCAAATGGTAGAATGGGGTTGGAAGCTTCCTGTTCACTAAACAGACGAGTTTTGCATATTGGGAGGGGGGGGGGACAATAGATGTCCTTTTCCCCTTTTCT
>JASAOQ010000548.1:0-11817 GCA_031306065.1 Pseudopyricularia cyperi | reverse complement strand
AGTTAATACTAGCGTTCAAACCGATAAAACATCAACTTAATATAAGAACAAATATATAAAGGCTTTACATTGGTATCGTATTTTAGTATTAAAATAGTCGAGATTAAATTCTACTAAATATAAAGGAACAGGAAAAGGTATTTCCGCACCTTACCAATTATGCGCTTTCAAAATATCTTCCACTTCGAATGCGCGTTCTGCCGCGTACTACTAAACTTGTTAAAGTGGGGTCACGCTGGAAGACTTGGTGTTTATAGCGTTTGAACTTACCAGTTCCGTAATTGAAAACTCATTTGTAATATTAATTCAAGGAATTAACTGTAAGGTTAAGGCTGAGCTAGGACGAGGTATTTATTCTCAAACCTTTTTGCGTTTCGGAAAAAGGGTTTTCCGGCTCGATATACCCTCTTTTAACCAAACAATTAGTTTGTAGTTGAGACGTTACGGGTTAATTATAGAGACAGACTAAGTCGCTACCAAGTTTTCAAAACGCCAGATGTTAGGCCAATTTTAATCTTCATCCTCGCTCAACAGCGAGTAAAGGAATGTATATAAAAACTCGAGAAGCCACTCCTCTTTGGTCGTTTTGTACTTTCACTACAGCTCGTTCATATTATTACGCACTTTAAAAACTACCATTATTATATTCCACGCTGTTGATCAGCCAAAATGAAGACCACAATTACTGCTCTTGCCCTCTTTACCACCGTGGTTTTCGGCGCCACGACCACTGTTGTTTGCAATGGAGCAGATAACCAACCTATCCAGACTGCAAACATCTGCACTGCGGCCACTGGCGCTGTAGATCTGGGTAAAGGAGTAAGATTAACCTCGCAGTAAAACTCAGTATCTGGCGTGCAGCAATTGATAAATACTGACAAACAATATAGGTTTGCTGCTTCGACCAAACCGATAAAAAGCTCGTGGCTTCATACACCACTGTCTGCACAGCCGCACAGGGCAAAGTCGTCGAAAAGGGCGCGGCCTGCTCGATAAAGGCAAAGGCATAAAGTTAGAATATTACGAGGTACTCGAAGTACATATATCGTTTTCAAAAGTCCACTACTTGGACCGAAACGTTATTTGAGCATTTCTTAAGCTTTTGTGGAAAGTAAATAAAGCAGCGGGCTTTACCTGGTTCATGTTCATTATTTCGATGTGTATAGCTGAGAAGTTTTTAAATATATAAACGACGGAATAGTTATAAAGGGAATTCTAACTACACTGCTATAGACGTAGGATAACCTGTATTGTTTTAAACTGTAACAATTATCTGGCGTTAGATGTGGATCAATGCTACTATTACCGGTGTTTCAATACCGGCGATTTATTGTACGCGTAATGTTTTAAAGATCCAGAGGTGTAAAGTTTCGCGCCCAGTAAACAGCTTGTTAATTACGCTGGAGGCATTTACCAAGATTTTATTTTTGCTGCCCACTAAGGAAATTGCTGCCTAAAAGGCTAACATAATGTTAAACGAAAAAACGAAATATTAAGCTTATAGCAGAACTACTTCGTATAGAGCCGCACTACACGGTGTATATAAACTTCATTCTCCTCCGCTAAGTAATAGACTCTTTATTATCCCATTACCGTCTCACTTTTGTAGATCAATCTATTAAAACAAAGCAAGTGTTTACAAACCGTTACGGGATCCCTTGTGTGCCGTTTCCAGGAACCTGAGTCGAGAAAGGAATTTCTGAAAGGATTCTTCTACTTGCGCATACAATTGTACCTAATTACAAGGATGGACCTTTCTGCAGTGCAATTCATTGGGAATACGGGCTACGAAAATTCAGTTACAAAGGCCGGCCGGGGTATTCACCAGGGGTTCACGTTCCAGTCCGCCAGGAGTGAGGCGGATTATATCCCTCCAAATAAGCGCTGAACATGAGAGGTAATTCGGCTATTTCGGAAACGTAAAGCTGAAACGAACGACTATCCGGCCCGATCCGGCTGCCGCTCAGCAATGTAGACGCCCGTATTTCGATGCCGTCCTGTGTGGTTAAACTTACATATAATGCTCCATTGACTAGCTTTTAAGCAGTTAACAAACTCGTGTCTGGCACTATTGCTACCAGAGCTTCGAAGCTGCGTCTGAAAATGTAAAGAAAAGTACTACTAGACAGACTTTTGAAACAGATGTGCTTCCGCTTCCATGTCCCTTTCAATTTTCTTCCACATCCCCTTCCTCAGGGTTGCAAACATCCAGTAGTTTCCTTCCGCATCCTTACCAATGATAGTCAAGAGATTTCTCGGACTGAGTCCGTTGATATAACCGCCACATATGATGGAAGACGGGATACCTGGTGTTTTGTGCACATCCGGCGAAGATCCATTGGCGCCGGATTTGATAGCCGCTGAAAAATCGGACCCAAAGAACTTTGCCTTTGTCCAGTTGGAATATTGTAACATGTGCATTGAAGGGCTTCCGAAAAGCCGTGGGCGGCCTGTAGTGGAGACGGCAGCCTTCTGTATTGCCTCGAGTGCCTCGAGTTGCTGCCGCGTACCAAGCTCGTTGATAGAGAGTCGCACAGCAGATGCAACGGACCACAATGGCCGGGAAAGAATCTCCTTGGCTGGAAGAAAAGCCGAAACGCCGGAGACCGCATTGGCAAGGTACACCTTCTCTGACGGTAGAAGGTCGTTTGACAGAATAGGGCGGAGGTTGAAGGCGTTGGCCAAAAGAACTGTTCGATCCGAGTCCGGCGCCAAATTCGCGATCCCATGGGGCGCCCACCAGGCACATATTACGTCGCCCTCGCTGAGAAACGTTTCCTCGCCGTTGGAGGCGGCGGACGGCTTGTCGATGGCATCACGGCGCAAAGTTGTGACATACGAGGAAGGGAGACAAATGACCCTAGTCTCGTCGGAATACCGCATCAGCTCCCACACGTATCGCAGGACAAAGTACAACATCTTCCAGCCCGTGAGACACTGGTCAGCCAGGCTGTACCGGGCAGTCTGCCGAGTTCCTAGGGTCTCGAGGGGATCAAAGTCGACGCCGTGCACAAGTGGCACTTCGCTGTCGCGTCCTTGCAGTATGAGTGACCAAGCGCTTAACAAGGCATGGAGACCCATGGCGTCCGTCATCGTATGTGGCCATCTGATGGTGACCAGTGTGGCATCTGTGAAGAAAACCATATGAACTCCAAGCTGGGGCTCGTCGCTGGTTGTGTAGTCGTGGAGTGTCTTGGGTCCGTCTGGGGGATCCATAAGGCTCTGGAAGTCTTGGTTACGGGAAACTGAAGGCCCAGTCGAGGCTTTGGGTAGCTGAGACGCCAGCTGGTGCTCATCGATACCGATGCTATATTCGGTTTCGGAATAGCGAAAACTTGGTCGCTCTTTGCTGAATTCGACTGGTATATGGTACTCAAGCTTTCCATCTTTCTGTGCTAGTGTTAGTATTTCTATGCAATGCGATTATTCATACACGTCACTCACATTGAGTCTCAACCGCGCTCCGAACTTTTTCCAGCCGTTCCGGCTAAGCAACCTCTCGAGAGACGTGCATAGCTTCCCTCGGTCCAATTCAAGGTCGAACCTCATCAACAAATTGATGAAAATAGAGCGATATATGAGGTTGTCATCTTGGTGATGAAGGGGCAATATGGTGTCCGAATGCACTCTGGGTGGCGTTGGCGGACGGCTCACGAACGGCCACATTTTAAGATAATGGCAAGCCCGACAGACCAGATAACGAAGATGGAAGCTAGTTAAGATACCGAAAGACGACGGGTCCAGGAGATGGCTGGATTTAATACATGCAGAACGGTGCGACCTTGCATGGCATAGGATGTTGATTCTGCCTGCTATTCGCTGGAAAACCAGCCCCTTTCGGCTTACCAGCATCAGCACGTGTAAGGGGGTATATATAGTACACATGCTACGTATCTCTTGGCTAGCTGGGTCCGGTTATGCCTCCAATGTATTCACACCCCCACCCACTACACTCCGGGTTAATCGAGTAAACCAGGTCAGGCACATCCTTCAGCATCAGTCTCCGTTGTTCGGTTCCTATCAAAAAAATCAAATCCATCAGGAAAGCCTGCCAGAGCCACCGCCCCCAAACGACAGTATTTACATCACGTTCCTAGCTACGCAGTACGTATTCGGCAAAAAGCCCACCAGAGATGGCTGCGCCTGTAACCCAGAAACCCTGAGAGAACCACGCCCAGCAACTGGCAGGGTCCGCCAGGTTCACCGTAGCCACCATAAGACCGACCGATCCAACACACCCGCCAACGGTCAGTGTGAAGTACGGCAAGCCCGCTCCAGAGTAGCACCCCGAGGCAATCAAAGACGCGCTCATAACAAGAAACAAAAGCCACAAGATTGGCCGAGCGTGTTTGCCGAAAAGCACAGCCGTACTCTTGACCCCTATCTTCTTATCGTCGACTACATCCTGGTGAGCATAGATGGTGTCGAAGATGACGACCCAGATGATGGAGGCCGTGAGCAGGAGTGAAGCAGACGTGTCCGTCCACGGCTCGCGCACACCCATGGCGGAGCTTCCCACCATAATGCCCCATGTGAGGCAGAATCCCAGGACTAGTTGGGGGCAAGGAATATGGCGCTTGGCGAAGGGGTAGTAGACAGTACCGATAATGGTCGGGATGGTTGCCTTTGCCGTGTCAGAGGGCAGGAAGAGGAGGAAAGCAGCGGCACACAAGGCCTGCGAAAGGGCGAAGGCAAAGGCAGCCTGGCGCGTGATGGCGCCCCGGGGAATGGGCCGACTGCGGGTGCGCGCGATCTGCCGATCAATGGGCGCGTCGACCAAGTCGTTCCAGGCGTGACTGGCGTTGTTGCAGAAGAAGCTGCCGCCCATAAGCAAAAGGCAAACATTGAAGACGCATGCGCCCCTCTGTCCGTAGGAGCCAGCCGCGTGCAAAACACCAAAGCAGTGGGGAAAGAAGATGAGAAAGAGGCCTGCCGGGGGGCTGAGTCGGGACAGTTGGATGAAAGGAACCCAGGACGCCGGGAGGTAGTCAACCCAGCTTCCTGCGTGGACGCCGCCATACTGTTGTGCCAGAGACAGTTTGGCGCTGCCCCTCCGGAGATACGGAGTGGCGAGATCCATCTTGATGGAAGAGTCCATTTTGCTCGAGTCGTCGTCAAGGTGAAAAGGGAATGGTTGAGAAGGATCCGAACAAGACTAGACGACGCAAGCTGGCAGTGCTGCTTTGTTCCAGCTCAGGGAAAGGGGGTAGAATAGCAGATCACAGAACAAGAGTGGTTTTGATCATGCATCAAAACAGATGCTGCTGTTTACACACTGGATGACCGAGGTGGCTTTATGATATCTTGAGGAGCAGGACTCGGGTAGACACATCCCTTCACTTTTCCAAGGAGGACGTAAGTGATCCCCACGTCCAAGCCGGCCAGATAGGACGTACCCAATCAAAGTGCATAACAGGTTTTATTATCCTCTAGAGACACACCAAATGTAGATGATACGAGCAAAAGTACATGTACATATGAAAAGGTAACTATCCCACCGTTGTCCCCTTACATGCATATGCGCACTAGGCCAACCACGCGAGCCCCAGCTTTGGCACCAAGGGTCCAGACATCCAGCAAACCCTGATCTAAAAGAAGTCTGCATTTGCATGGGGAGGATTGAGGCTGTTTTGCTCGGCGCTTAATGTGCCAAGTGACTTGGTCGACATCTCCCACTTCTCGGGTGTGAGCTGAGGTAAGATAGCCTAGAATGGAAGGTGGAGAGAGTATTGGCAAGGACGGCATACAGGGCACTTTGCCGAACCGTTGATAAAATGTACTGTGGATTTGATGTACCAATGTACCTACATACCTAGATAGGTATTTGTGGTGCTAGAATTCTCGCTGGACTTCTCAACGCATAGTCGTTGGCGGCAAGACTCTTCGTTAGTGTCAAGGTATTGCCGAGTTCACCAAGGGCCATACCAGCCTTGACAGTCATCCACACTAGCTATTTGGCTTCATACTTCCAAACGACATGAACGTCTTTACTGGAGCTTCGGCCGTCGCCATCCGCGGCCACTCTCTTCTATCCGTAATCTTTGTCTAGTTGGCGTTTTGATGTATACGATTGTCAAGAAAGCCTACCCAAAACCGCTAGCAGGCATTCCATTCAACAAACAGGCCGCCGGCAGGCTGATGGGGGACCTGGCAGAGATCGGAGAGAGAACCAAAAGTGGCCAAGGCATGCGCCCATGGTTCTTGGAGCAGGCAGCCAGGCATGGCTCAGCCATCACGCAAATATTTCTCGGCCCCTTTGCCAAACCTGCAATCCTGATCTCGGACTACCGGGAGGCAAACGATATCCTGAGTCGGCGGGATGCCGTGGACTTCAAGAGAGGAAAAAAGGTCGACGTTTTCAGCGGTGTGCTCCCTCATGCGCACCCGGCCATGGAGACATTTGATCCCCGATTCCGTGGCAGCCGGGACTTGGTCCGAGATCTTATGGCTCCTTCGTTTCTCAACACAGTATGTACTAATGGCCGCCCATCCTAAAATGTACAAATGAAGCGGCCTAATCAAAGATTCTAGGTGAATGCACCTCACACATACAAGGTAGCCTGTAACCTCATCGAATTATGGCGTGCCAAACAACGCATCGCCAAGGGCCGGCCATTCGATGTATGGAAAGACATTGTCGAATTTTCGTTTGACTCGATTCTTAGCGCGGCCACAGGGCTCGGTCCTGAAGGTGGCGATGTTAAACGTCAGCTCCGGTATCTTGAATCTAAAGAGGGCGGATTGGCTGATGCCTTCAAAGAGGCCCCCATCGACAAGCTCATATCACTCCCAAGCGCCCAAACGTCGGCTAAGCTAGCAGCGTTGGGCGTCGACGAAGAGTCGCTTTGGAAAGGGTTCTACATGCCATGGCCGCGTCTGTACCATCGGATCAATCAACTGCGCCCTGTAGTACGCAACGCCGGACGCACGCTCCGGGGTTTTATCGAGGCCCAGATTGCCGCTGCCGTTCCCAAGCTTCTCGAGGGCGCCGAGCCGCAGTGCGCCCTGGACTACGTGGTCCAGCGGGAGATCCAGGCGTCTCAAAAGTCAGGACGGGAGCCTGTCTACGACGACCCCCGCATCCGAGACGAGATCTACGGCTATCTCATTGCCGGTCACGATACCTCGGCCGGCTCTCTGACGTGGCTGGTTCGGAGGCTGTTGGCACACCCAGAGGAGCAGATCAAGATTCGACAAAACCTGCGCCTGACCTACGCCACTGCCTGGCAACAGAAGCGACCGCCAACCGCCAATGAGCTGATTAGACACGCGCCCTATCTTGATGCTTTCATTGAGGAGGTGCTGCGTTTCAACTGCCCTGTGGTCACCATTATGGTCACCACGCGACAGGACACAATGGTTCTGGGGTACCCAGTTCCAGGGGACACGCAGGTCTTCCTGAATCTTACCGGTCCGTCTCTCAACATGCAGTCCGTCGCTGTGGACGAGAGCGTTCGCAGCCCGTCCTCTCAAAGGCACAAGCCCGCGCGCGAGAACTGGGACGGGTTGCATCCTGGCGTCTTCAGACCCGAGCGCTGGCTCGTCAAAGACGCCGATGGCCGGGATCGTTTCGATCCTTCGAGCGGGCCTACGCTTGCCTTCAGCGCTGGGAACCGGGGCTGCTGGGGAAAGCGCTTAGGTTACTTGGAGCTGCGCATCATGCTCACCCTTTTGATCTGGTCCTTCGAGCTCGATGTGCCGGAGGAGCTCGTTTCGTGGGAAACTTACGACTCTCTTGTGACGGCGCCCAAGCAGTGCATTCTCCGAGTGACTGAGCCATTCACTAGTCAAAAATAGCGAGCAACAAACTAAGCCTTTGTCTATGTTACAATAGGAGTTCAAGTTTCACGCCGCGGGTGTTTCTTTCACATCCGGTTGTCTGGAGAAAAGCTTTGGGTCTTTGCTAGTGGCCACTTGCTGAGGTTCCGATACAACTTTTAAACAAACTAAACGAACAGAAAGTGAAACATGTTGCTACTTACAAATGCTTCTCGCGTGCTTACAGATGACTCCTTCAAACGTGCTGTATAGTAACTTTTGTTTTCTTTATTTTAAACAGACAGGTTTAAACTACACACACATTAGTCGGTAGAGCTGTACCATTACCAACCACAACTGATTTCACAGCGGCCGCCGACAAGGCCGAGTACTGTGAAAACAAAGAAACAGTATATACTAGGGGCCAAACTACTTCCAAACCCCGACAAATCCAAATGACCGTAATCGAATGAGTACCCTACGGCGAGTTACATTGACCAGGCCGTATCTGAGCAAACCAGGTCAGCCACGTAGACAAACATTACATGTATAGGCCGAGTTATCTGGATTCAGAATTCTACCCAAGCGAGCTGAATTGCTGATGTGCCAAGTTCCCAGTCGGGAAGGTCATCTGGTAATAACGGTAAACAAACTAAGAGTCCTTTACGGGTAAGGTACCCGGGATGGAATAGTCACGGGCATGTACAAGGATACCGCATTCAACACTTTGTATCGCAAGTACCTCGATTTCCCGCTAAACCAAGGTTAACAAGGTGGCCAAAGAACAAAGGCAGGTTATTTCGGCCCCGGACCGTCGTACTCTTCCGGATCTAACAGAGGGATGGCTGGCTAACCAATAGAATGCCTCTCCCTGCCTTTGCATTAGACGGCGAGACGTTGTAGTGATTGGAGTGCTTCATGCGTCGCCACTGCTTTGCTGAGGAGTTGCTAGTGGAATAACATCAGCCGCAAACCGCAAACTCGATACTTATGAGCATGCAGGGTGTTTTAGCCGGATGCGATTTCAGCTTCTTTCCAAGACGGCACGGTTACCACCTCCCACTCTTCGGGGCTTGGTCTGCGGCACGATATCTCCTTGGCTGCATGAAACTATTTCAGCTTGCGAGAATCAAAACGACAGCCCAGAATCCGCCCGTTGATGGGCCAATATACGCAGCCAACCTGCAGGAAAAGTACCATGCCTTTTACCGTTTAGGAAGAGATTGGAACACAGTGCGGACGGTTGTGGAGCGAGAACCAACCGGCTGGACAACCAGGTTGCTGGTCGAGCCGTGATATCAGCCTGGGGCTCACATGGAGGCTAAACGATTCAACAGTTGGCTGTGTGCCGGGCGGATAGCCGTAGGATCGGATGAGAGATTACTTTTTCGTCCACCGGTCTGGCGGGTGATGCCGGTTAGCCAGAGCACTTTACGACTTCTGCCTTGGGCCAAGTTTCCTGCCGCTGCTTCAAATGACTACGAGTGCTCATACCTGTCCCAAAGTCTGCGCTACCAGCGATACTGTGAACTTGCGTTTATGGAGATGCCAGAAACAGACATAGCTAATGTTCAATATGCCGACTCCGACGTCCGCGTCATCGTGTGCGTTTCTCCAGTTTCCATTCCTCACCAGGTGACTAATGATTTTGCTTTTTCCTTTGACAGCCTCGAGGGCGCGGTTCGAGGGCGCATGGTGACCATTCCCGGGCGATCTTTCGCTTTGGAAATCACCATGGACCTAGTGGCCGGGACCCGGCACTTTGGCCAAAAGCAGCCCATGCACTTTCACGTACAAGACGAGTACGTCGAGTGCACACGGGGCAAGCTTGGCGTGGAGATTGAAGGGGAGCCCGCCGACCTCGTGCTCTCGCAGGCCGAAGGACGGGTGGCCATCCCGCCCTGGCGCCACCACCGTTTGTACCCGGTGCCGCTGGACGAGCAGGACGATGGCAATACCATCGTCACCTTCTTGTTAAGCGGTGGACAGACCGAGAGCGCTTTTGAGCTCAACGCTGTTTTCTTCGAGAACTGGTACAAATACCAGGATGAGATCGTGCTGAGGGGAGCGCCCGTTGATCTAGTCCAGGTGCTGTGCGTGAGTACCACTGTCCCATCCTATTACTCCACTTGTGCTTGGTTTGATTACTTTCTAACCCGTGCCCCAAGACCTTTGATGCGGGCGGCACATATATCTCGTTGCCTGGCTGGATACCCTTTGGAAAACACTTGTCAATCACATTGGGGATTGTTTTGGGCAGATGGATAGGCAGCGGCCTCCTGAGCTATCAACCGTTCTACGAGAAATGGACCACGGATTGGGACTTGGCTTGTGAAAAAATGGCGACATCCGTTTTCCAGAGACGATTTGCCCAATCTCTTAAAGATGAATGAGGTGGCCCACGTTTCAAGATATGCACTCGGTAAAGACACTCGTTGCTCCGGCTGAAACATAAAAGTAGTGTTGATTAAAACCCTTTTCGCTGCTCAGCTGCGTGTAGCGTCAAAAAGGTTTCGATTCCTTGGTATTATTATCAGAGACAGCTCTAGTAGCTCCAACACCTTCACTTAGAAACATCACTTAGTGGTCAAAGCCGTAAGAATCGCCTCGGGCTTTGCAAAGGCAAACTCAGCCATTGTCTCCTGCCAGAGTCTCTTTGATATTTTCTGGCCCTCGGGTGAGTATACGATAGGTGCAAGCCTAGGGAGTGGTCAGTCCTTGGCTCCGCAGGCGTAGTTGGTGAAGACGGGACGAGGCTAGTATCCACTTACGGCAACATGTTCTGAAACGACAGAAACTGGCCATGAGTCTCGTCGCCATGCCGAACAGCCGCATCCGTGATCATGCGGGCGCCGACGGGAGAGACATTCGCGAACCCACGTTGCACGGTCTTGATTATGGTGCCCGAGACGGTACCATTGAGCTCGCGCTGAAACTCGGTGTCGTGCACCGTCGCGGGGGAGCAGGCGTTGATGACCGCAACGGACGCGGGTACCTTTTTGGTGAGCTCGGCCAGGAAGAACTGCCCCAGCAACTTGGAGACCATCATGCGATCGAGCATGTTGACCTTGGCGTCGGGCTTGTCGAAGGCGGAAAGCAAGGGCACCTCGTTCCTCTCCTTCAACTTGGTCCAAGCCGAGACTTCGGAGTTGACGATGGTAATGCGGGGCGAGGTGCCAGCCACTCGCTTTGCCTTGACGATAGGGAGCAAAAGGATGGTGAGGAGGGCGGTCGACAGATAGTTGACCTGAATGGTCTCTTCATGGCCGGTCTTTGGATTGAACCGCAGCACAGCAGGGCTGACGCCGGCATTTAAGACGGCGAGATCGAGTCGAGGAAGCTCTTTCTCGCAGCGTCCGGTGAATGCTACGACCGAGTCGTAGTCGTTGAGGTCGAGCTTCCACACTTGCACAGTACTCGCGGCTAGAGGGGGCTCGCGACCAGCCAAGATATTGGTCGCAGCGGCGGCGCCTTTCCCCTCGTTGCGCACGGCAAGGATGAGCTTGCTGACGCCCAGATCGAGCAGCTGGCGGGCCGTCTCCAAGCCGACACCCGTGTTGGAGCCGGTGACTATGGCTGTCTTGCCCTCCAGGCGAGGCTCCTTGACCACATCAGGCTTGCAGGTCAGTTGATGGTAGAAGAAGCGCGGCACGCTCGCTCCCTTGTCCGGCGTGAGGCCATTGAACTTGGTAGCATCAAAGGTAGCCATATCTGTGGGGAGGGCCAGAAGTGGTTGAGACAAACCGCAAGTGCAGGACTGCGTGGCCTGAGTGTGGGAAGGGGGATGGAGGATGATGAGAAAAATACGGCACGGCTATGGTATTGGACTGAGCTCGTCCAACGATATGCTCGGGCAAACAGTTGCCCCGGGGGTGCCAGACGACGCAAGGGACTTTCAGGCCAGACACCTGGAACCTCACCCTGGATATGATTTACGCCCGTCAGACATGGGTTATCGTTTGCATTTGGTCTAGCGGGCTCGGCAAGGCCCGCCCAACCTATGATACGGTCCACCGACCTTATCGCACCCTAATAAAACAAGCACGGGGGGGGGGGGTC
>JASAOQ010000547.1:0-22026 GCA_031306065.1 Pseudopyricularia cyperi | reverse complement strand
CGCCGCCGCCGATGCGCGGGGCGGACCAGGGCGGCCGCGGCGGCGGCGGCGGGCGGATGAACCCGTACGCGGCGGCGCGGAACAACGACCCGCGGGACGAGGTGCAGGCAAGACCGCTGCCGAGCCAGCGGGCCGGGAGCTACCAGACTGCATACGGCAACAGCAGCACCCCGCCGCCGGGCGGCGGTGGCGGCGGCGGGTCGGCGCAGGACCGGCTCCGGAACAGGCTGTTCCAGAGGGGAGCCAGCGGAGCGCGGACGACCAGCCCTGCCTCTTCGTCGGGGCCGTTCCAGCCGCCTCCGCAGTCTGGCGGCGGTGGCGGTGGCGGTGGCGGCGGAGATTACGAGGACAGGTTTGCGCCGGGTGGGGCGTACGATGGAAGTGGTGGAGGCTACGGGGGTGGTGGTGGCCGGAGCGGTGGGGGTTATGGACAGTCGGATTACTCGAGCGGAGGTGGCGGCGGCGGCGGCGGCGGACGGGTCGGTGGTGGTGGACTACCTTCGGGGCCGAGGGGGGCAGGTGGCATGCCGCGCAACCCGCGCATGCGATAGATACATGGCGAGTATGTGTATGTCGTCTGGGGTATAGCGGGCGGTCTACATATGATGGGGTTGTATTGGATGAACTATCTCGTCTCTCTCTGAAGTTAGACCTCGTGTACGACGTATATCCTTGTGATATTAAGTAGGCAGACGCGGTATAGCCACAACTGCGGCCCACGTACAGGGTGACGCAGCCTCTTTGTTGGTTTTTCGCCCCTCCTCCCAGGGCCCTCCCTGCTTAGGAAAAAAATACGACAGCCATGATTTCGAAAGAGGTCTATAGAATCTGATCTATCTTGAATATGGACGGACGTGCTACGAAATACTCCATCGTGGGGTCGTCGCCATGGGTGCATGGATTGCAGTGCATGCATGAATGCCCGTCATCTTGTGGTGCCAAATGAGGGGCAATTTATTGCCGTTGCAGGGCGTCATCGTCCCAACTAGACTAGCTCCCTCTTTGCAGCCCAGCCTTCTAACCAACCAACCGCCACCACATCCAGACATGTCCGATGACGCCTCATGCCTCTCATGTCAAACCATCACATGGTCGTCTCCCGCCATGTGTCTTTCTGACTCCTTGTTCACAACGTAGCGCGTAGCCGGAAAGAACCCTGACTGACTGCTGCTTCGCCTCGTTTTACCGATTACCTACCTACCAACCTGACCAGCCTGACCTGACCTACCTTAACGGCCGCTGCTGCGCATTAGTCCGCCCGACCTGGGCCGCTCAGGACCATGACCTCCAGCAGCTTTCCATCCGGCACCGTTCCGGCCCATAGATCACCTTCGCCGAACGGCAGCTACTTCGCCATGAGTGACGACGAGGAAGGTGATTACAACACAATCACCCACACCGAATCCGGCCGCGGCGTGAAGCTGTTGTACTCCAAAAGCAAGGTCTGTCAGCCCTACGTGCCAAAAGAAAAACAAAGGAAAGGCTACCTTGGGCTATTTTGAAACTAAACGTCCGACCACCTTGGTAGGTTTATATCCATCCAACTCCCTCTTCCAAGGACAACATTCCAGGCTTCATCGCGCTCCTACAGCAAAAGCCATCCCGCACCGATACCCATCCGACATCCCCTCCGTGCTCCTCAGATGCCCCTGCTTCCTCTGATCTACTGCTTGCATGGCTCCCAGAGTCCTCCCTTGGCGATTCGGCTAGTATCTACGTCAAGGTCGATCTCTGCGAGGGCGACTCGCCTCCGAAGCAGTCCTACCTTGTGCCTCCTCCCCCTACAGTGACGACCCACGGTGGCGCAATAGGACATTATGCCTTTGCAGTGCCCGTCTCGGCCATATACAGCCTTCTGGTCCGGCCGCCCAGTCTGGGCTGGTGGTTCGGATCCGTCATCATCAACACGCGAGCTGGTGACTCCTTTCCTGCCCTCTTCTTCCATGACAGCGAATGCCAGTCGACCATGCTTCGTAAGAAGAAGATAGCTCGCGAGAACTTTGATCCCTTTGGGGAAGGCGGGCAGATGTTTTGGGGTGGAGATGAGGTGCTACGTTGGCTCCGACACTACGTCAAAGTCGAGCGCAGCGGGGCCGAGCCCAACATCTACCTGGTAGAGCCGAGCCAGGAGGATAGCGAAGCCTTTGGTGGAAAAATAACCAGCAGCTCCCCCAGCCAGATCGGACGACGAGACAGCCCCAGGGGCGTTGGACCCTCGGCCGCCGCTGGTCCCTCAACACCCGCCGATGCCAGCATGGATCCCTTCATGAAATTTGTCAAGGAGACAGGCTGGAACATCATGGAGAAGTTCTCCAAGGTGACGACTATGACTCGACAGGCAGCACAGGATCTTATGGACAACCCCGGCATGCCACCACAAGTCCGGCGTCTGATGCGTAACCCAGAGGTCCAGACGATCCAGGACGAGTTCGACAGCGCGCGCATATACCTTGCCCGGTGGGCGATGGGCATCGCCGAACAGAGCGAGCGCGACCGCCGCCAGCGCATCTGGACGGCGCGAGATGTCATGGAGCTCGAGGAAACGGACGTGGGCGAGTTTGAGCTTCTCGAGGGCGCTGCGGGTGCCATGTCGCTGGAAGATCAGCGGAAACCCGTTACGCTCAAGGAATGGAGAGGCTTTTTTGACGCCCGTACTGGCCGGCTCACTTATACGGTTGATGAGGTCAAGGAGAGGATATTCCACGGTGGCCTTGACCCGGAAGACGGAGTTCGCAAAGAAGCATGGCTGTTCCTCCTCGGAGTTCATGACTGGTACAGCACGGAGGATGAACGGAAAGCACAAATTGCTTCGTTAAGAGATGGCTATGTTAAGCTGAAGGGTGCCTGGTGGGAGCGTCTTGTTGACTTGGGAGGGCAAGGCGAGGCCGGTGAGTGGTGGAGGGAGCAGAAAGGACGTATAGGTAAGCAAAGCCCTGCTGGGAGCATAGCTGTCATGGACTGCGTTTCGAAGCTGACGACTATTCTGTTCTTAACTTCAGAGAAGGATGTGCATCGCACAGATCGGACAGTGCCCATCTTTGCTGGAGAGAATATACCTCATCCCGATCCCGATTCGCCATTTGCCTCAACCGGCACCAATGTTCATATGGAACAGCTAAAAGACCTTCTACTCACATACAATGAGTACAACCAGGAGCTGGGATACGTCCAAGGAATGTCAGATTTACTCGCTCCCATCTATGCGGTGATCCAAGATGATGCCATTGCGTTTTGGTGCTTCCAGCGCTTTATGGATCGGATGGAGCGCAACTTTCTCCGGGACCAATCCGGCATGCGCGCGCAGCTGCTCGCCCTCGACCACTTGGTCCAGTTTATGGACCCGAAACTTTATGCGCATCTCCAGTCGGCCGACAGCACAAACTTTTTCTTCTTTTTCAGGATGTTGCTGGTCTGGTACAAGCGCGAGTTTGAGTGGCTGGATGTGCTCCATCTGTGGGAGGTTCTTTGGACCGACTACCAGACAAGCAACTTTCACTTGTTCTTTGCGCTGGCCATCCTGGACAAGCATCGCGATGTCATCATGACTCACCTCAAACATTTCGACGAGGTGTTGAAATATGGTACGTTGATGCTGAACCCGGCTCGTGTTTTATGGAATACTTTGAAGCTGACAAATGCTCGACAGTCAATGAGCTATCCTGTACAATGGACCTGGAGTCGACGCTCATTCGGGCCGAGGCCCTGTTTCGCCGCTTCCAACGATTGGTGGAAGCTGTCGACAAGAAGCAGAATTTCCCGGCACCGCGGACCGCAAAGTCATCGGCTTCGGCAGCCGGAGGATCCAACGGGACCGACGAATCCCCGGCCGATCCGCGATCTCCGGGTGGTGGCAAGGGCAAGTCGCCAGACGAGCAAGATGGTATCGCTAGGATCATCACGCCCGAACTTAGGGGACTATTGAGCCGCGAAGTCGCAGTCCTTCCTAGAAACGAGGTCGCGAAAAAAGGAGAAGGGTGGGCCAGTGTGACGAAGTAGATTTTGATATGGACACAGTAGTAGGATGCGGCCGGGCTCGAAGGGCAAGATCAACTGATCGGCATTGTTTTTTATGGTTGTATGACAGCAAAGGGAGTGAAATTGAGGGCCATGGTTGCATGTATCATTAGGACTGGGCTGTTGGCGTTGGCTTTTGCTAGCTGGTATTGGTTGAAGTTGGTTGGACTTTTGGGAAAGCGTTATTGTTATCGAACATGCTTCAACGTAGCTCGTTTGCTTTTACAAAGTATCCTACAAGCAAAGACACTCTTTGCGGCAGATCTCATCATGACAAAACTCCAAACCTGGTGGGCGTGGCCCTCCGCGGATTATATCTTGCTTAGGATATCAAGTTCCATGGTATAAACTGCGTTAAGCGAGTACGCATATATTAGGAGATTTACCTGGACAAACCCGGCCCCCCACCGTAACCGTTTAGACGCCGTAATGATGCAGCTCGCGAGCAAAAATATCTTTCAGTGGTAAAACATACTCAAGAAGAAGGATAAAACATCAATACATATCTCAATATGCTCATATACTTTGCACCTTCCTATACGACGGCGGCTTCATAGTACGCCTGATAAGCTTGCCAACGTACGGCGGTATGAGGGATATTGATAGGATGGCCAGGACGCGCCACAAAAAGCCGCTAATGAAGATGACTTAGTATGCAAAAAAAAAAAAAAAAGAGAAGAAAAAGAAAAAGAATAGGGGCACACGCCAGCGGCGCACAAGGGGTGTGTTGAAACTCACAGCGTAATCAGGAACTTGAGATCAAAGTACCTCGACAGGAACGGTATCGACCCGGCATACGCGACGAATGTGCCCACAATAGACGCAATCATGACAGGGTGCCAGGTCGTGATCTCGATGGCGACCATGAGCAGCTCGTTGAGCACCAAGACCGTGAAGCTGACAGCCACCATCCTGGCGCTGTCGACCTCGGTCAGGATCTGTGAGAGTCCCTGGATGATGCCGCCCTGGTATATCGACACGAGGACCCAGACGAAGAAGGTGCGGTACGAGAGGGACCTGCCCGAGGTGAGCTCCTTGTAGAGCTCCGGGTAGAGGTTCGCCAGGTTTTCGTCCACGTCCTTGTCGAGGACTAGGGAGAGCACGGGGAACGCGGTGTAGAGCGTGGCGTAGCCAACGAGCAGCCAATCCTGACGAGAAAAAAAATATGCTTATGGTTAGTTACAAGCACATGGCGGTGCGGTTGCTAAATAGAAAAATAATTCGGGCGTGAAATAGAGACAATAGACATACCTTGTACAAGCCATCCGGCTCAAAATGCATTGCGATGCTGTACATGGTCTGGCAAACTGCGATGATCAAACCGCGGTGAATGACAAACTGAGCGAGCTTGGCACTCCGCTTATAGCTGTTCCGGCCGTGCCAGACAAGCAGCTTGGTAAGGTGGTGGAACTGCTCAATGGAGAAGTCGGCGGCCAGACTCGCCTGCCGGCCCTCCTTGCCCACGATACCGACGCCCACGTCGGCCGCCTGGATCATCGAGACGTCATTGCCACCGTCGCCAATGCAGCAGACGCGCTTGCGGGTGAAGTCCTTGATGAGCCGCGCCACGTCGGCCTTTTGCGTCGGCGAGCACCGGCAGGCCACCACGGTCGGCAGCCGCACTGCGACGGCCACAAAGTCCAGGCGGTGGTACTGCATCATAAGCGCCAGGCTCTCTCCATCAATGAGCAGGCATGCGTCCGTTTTGTTGCGCAGGAAGTCGAGGTGGTCCTGGGCGCTGTCGGTGCGCTTCATCTTGGCGATAGTGTATATGTACTGGCCACGCGCGACGAGTTTGGAGCTTACGGCAACGCAGCGGGCCGTCTCGACCTTGTCGCCCGTCAACATCCAGATCTTGATGCCGGCGTTGCGCAGCAGTTCCAGAGACGGCTTGACGTCCTTTTGTAGCTTGTCCTCGACGCCGGTCACTCCGAGCAGCTCCAGGTCCCGCTCGAGGTAATGCGACACGACCTTTTGCATGCCTGCGTCCCGGCCGCTTATGGAAAGCGATGCCTCCTGGTACTTGGTGGAAAATTCGCGATACTGCTCGGCCGAGAGCCGCTTACGACCGACGACGAGAGTACGCAGTCCTTCCCGTGCCATGTTTGCAGTCTCCTCGTCGAGCCAGTCGTTCGCAGCAACTATGGAGCTCATCACAGTGTCGGCACCCTTCTGGTAGAACCAGGTCTCGCCGCTACCAAGGTCATTCGGGCGCTCGTAGAACTGCACAATGACACCCATGCGCTTACCCTCTGACGTGAAGGGGAAGACATCGAGAATTCGCACTTGCACGACAGTCTTTCCCGTCTCAGAGAAGCTGAGGGTCATGGTTTTCCGGTCCCGGCTCGTCAGGCGTAGGCCGACCGCCTCGGTCCATTTGACAATGGCGATTTCATCGGGGGAAGATGCCTGATATGATGTGACTGTCTTGCCGTCTTCTTCGTCTGTGGTAGGCGTGACATTGTGACAAAGAGCAAGTGCGAGGACGACGTCGCGCACTCGCGCGCCAATTTCACGGCGAGTACGCGTAGTGCCACTAGCCGCTGCACTGGTGAATGTTGACGACGGCGTGGCTAGTGCGGTACTTTTCGCATCGGCAAGCGTTGGCTGGACATGAAAGCCTTGTTTTATGTAGGAAGTGACCTCATCCATGGCCTCATTGGCGTATGAGACTGTGCCGATATGTATCTTTTTCATTTCCATCTCGTTTTGGGTCAGGGTGCCCGTCTTGTCGCTCAGCAGATACTCGATCCTCCCAAGGTCTTCGGGAATCGTGCTAGTCCGCACAATGGCGCCCGGCATGCCTGGGTCTCGCTGGATAAACCAAGAGTACACACTCTTGCCGAGATCCAGGTTCACGCGAAGGCTAATCGGGACAATGGTGGAAAACAGGACCAAAAAGCGCATGATCTTGATATACCATACGTTGCCCTCATTAGTGCTGAAGCCTTGGAAAGCGACCAGAATTATCGACAGGACAAGAGTGAGAGCACAGAGAATTTTAGTGAGAGAGTTGATCTCGTACTCGAGAAGACCTGTCTTTGATCTGGAAGGAGAGGTTGACAGCGCCGATCGCGTCTGAGGTCCGGTGTAGACGATGACGGCCAGGGTGACCGCGCTAGAGGCAATCACCGTGTTGGCCCATGCTGTATTGTCAATCGTCAGGGGCGCCTGGCTTGCGATCTCGTCACCGCTGGGCAGTGCTGCGCTGTGGCTCATGGCAGCTTGTCTGCTCGGCAACAGTTCCAAAGTGCCCACGAATTCGTTGACTTTCTTGTCAGGCTTTCCAGCCGTGACCCGGAACCTCACAAGCTCCTCGGTGGCCAAATTTTGCGATAGAGGCGATGCGATTCGTAACTTCCAGTCGGTCTCTCCGTCCAGCTGGTCTGTCCTGATGAAAGTCTCGCCAACAGCGCCTGCCTGGCCGCTATCATCATCACTGGCGCCATCGTCTCTGAGCTGACCTGAGATTTTGTCACCCGAGTTATCATCCAGCGTCAGAAGCTCGGGTTCTACCGGGTTAGAGGCTACAGGCGTCGACGCGTTGGCCTCCGACGATAGACACTGTAGAATGACGACGTCGGCCGGCACTCTTTGGCCCTTGGTCAACCTCAGAACATCTCCAACTTTTAGGTCCTTGGATGCCTTGACCACCTCCCTGACGCGAGAGGAAGCCCCCCTGCTGGTTCCGCCATTCTCAACTTGCTCCTCTTCTTCCTGTATATCAGCCAGTCTGTCTCTTTCGCTCAACCTCTGCAGCGTCTTGCGCGAGGCAGCAGACTTGAGCCTCTTCCTCGATCTCCTGTTGGAAAAAATGGCACCGGGATCATCAAACTGCACGATTGTGTAAGGTTCAGAGTTGGCCTCGCGATCCCTGCGTCGCCTCGCAATATCGTCGTGGGCCTCCTTCCCCAACGTAATCATGAGCACGAATGCCAGGGGCCCGATGTAGGTCGATATGTAGCCTATTCGCAGCGCAGGTATGGCCTGCGAAAGGGCCACCAAAAGAAAGTACATGTTGAAGAAGAAAGAGAATTCGTTATAGAGCGTGACAGGCAAAAAGGACCAGGCCGTGTATTTCGCGTTGGACACAATGTTTGGCGGGAATCGGGAGGACTGAGTTGAGCCGACTGCCACAAGCCGAGAGCCTGACGGGTCATTGTCCTCCTGATCATCGTCGGCATGCTCTGGCGACGGCTGTCCAAGGTTGCCAATCTTGGACGATCCGGACATGAAGCTGGGAAGCCGCAGTCGGTCCTTGAAGCTCTGCAGACGGTTGTGAGCGCTTGGTCTCCGGCCGTTGTCGCCGGAGCCTGGTAACAAGGGGGCATCGTCGTCCCCGTGCCTATCGTTTTCCTGAAACGTCGAGTCGGCGCCGTCCCTGTCGTGTGGTGTCAAAAGCCCGGCGGACTGGTCGCTGCTACCATCCCGGCGGTGTCCCAACTCGCCATATCTACCACGGTTCCCTGCACGGCGCATACCCCCCATGCGGAGGTTGCGCAACGGTATCCTCGGTGAGCTTCGGTGGTCGGCAGCTTCGCGGGCGTGTGAGGCTGCAGAGCCAGAGCCAGAGCCAGAGCCGCGCAGTGGCTGGTGGGACGCGGTGTCCTGGGGATCAAGCTCCTGTAGATCGATTTCGAGATCGGAATCGGAGTCGTCGAGGGGAGAATCTGGCGGCTTCGCAGAGTGCTCGTGGGAAGACTGTTGGGGCGGCATCCCGCATTTATTGGGGTTGGAGATGCGGCCTCGTGAGCGTTTATCTAGGTACCTAGTCTAGACAGAGTTGGAGTTGGGGAGCAAGAGTGCAGCAGGCGGGGAGGCAGGCACGTGTTCTTGGGGGCGAGCAGCGAAGTAAAACAGCCAGGCCGTAAGTAGTGGCAGCAGCAGACAACGGCAGCAGATGGTCTTGAGAAGGGATGGTTTTAGTGTTGTTGCTTTACTAAGGTAGCTCTATGTCAGACCAGCTCAGACCAATGCAGGAGGCAGACAGGCAATAGGGACAGGCAGCAGCAGAAAGCTCCTTGATCCGATCATGCTGGTGCTTCGCATGCAAAGCAAAGGGAGCCCGGGCCGATGTGATGATGCTAAGCATATGCAGCGGCAGAAGGCGGATAAGGCGGGAAGAAGAGGTCAAGATTGACTAGACTGGAGACACGGGTTTGTTGCTTTTCTTTTTTGGGGGACCCTTATGCGATGGATGGAGGTGATGCATATGATGCAACAAGGAAAAACAAACAAATATTAATAATACGATGGATGGATGGATGGATGCCGGGCCGCGTTGCTGCGACTCGATGCTTTGTGCCTTGTGCTGTGCTGTGCTGTGCTGTGCTGCGCTGTACGATGTATGTACCCTGAGGGTCTATCAGAAAGTACCAGCTACCTATCTGGTGCTGACAAGAGTACCCCGTTACAGGGGTCTAGGGTACATCATCGGGCGTGGACCCAATGAGAACAGAGGCCAGCTTGCAAAGTGCTACTGTAATTATTCGTCTTTGGGAATCGGTATGGATCCCCCCGTCTGTTCGCATTCAGCCCAGCGCCGAGGCGACGCTGGCCGCACTGCAAAGACTCCGTTTAGAAGAAAAGTCTGATGCGAAAAGGTGTCACTGTCTTCGTGTCCTGTCCTCGAGACGATGGGAATGTCCTTGCTGTATCATTTATTGTTCGTTTTACCCGATAGTTTTTAATCATTGTCGTATCATCCCTATTATTCCTTCATTCACTCTTGTACACTAACAACCATGTGAGTTTCTCCCTGCTGTTCTATCCTACCTACCTACCTACCTACCTGCTGTACCTGCCCTGCCCTGCCTGGCTACAACGTGTCGAAGCTGCAAGCAAACGGGGTCATGACGCTACTGCTGGCGCCGGTCCTCCTCCCCAGTGCCACCACAACCACCGCTACCACCACCACAACCACCCGCACCACGGATTTCATCCAGAATCAAGACTCTCGAGACAATCACAGAGCTTCCAAGTTGCTAACCATTGCTCTCGCTTCACAGTCGTTGCGCTTCTTGACATTACATTCTCCGCCGCTCCCCCAAATCACGACCGCGAACTGTCCATCTGATACGGCATCGCGATGCCTGTTGAAGAGGCGAATTCAACATGGCATCCTGCCTTCATGCCCAACTCTGCTGCGGACATCCCGTCTCGCCCTTCAAATAACCCCTCACACGCGCCAGATGCAGCCAGCAAGACCCAACTGGACTCGCCGCCACCGGCCGCTTCTTCCGCCGAACCCAGCCGGACCGAACCTCCTCAGCAACCGAAACCAAAAATCTCCAAGCACCTCCCCTCGGACTCCTTTGCGCGCACCGTCGCCCACGAGGCCAACTGGGACGACGACGACGATGTTGAATGGAGCATCCCAACCGATGCAGCGGATCCCTTCAAGTTCCTCGGTCCTTCAGACCGTACAAATTCTTTTCCAGTCGTGCCACCCATCCACCAGTCGTCCGTGAAAGAGGCGCAACGTCCCGAACGTCTATTGCCCATAAGCCAGGCCGAGGAGCTTATGGTCGAGCTAGACCGTGAAGCCTCTCCCGTCAAATATGCTGCAGAAAGCTCGCAGCAAGAGTTCCCAACTGATGATGAACACCAAGAGGGTGCGGCGTCGGACCACTCTACACAAGATCCATCTCCTGCCAATGTCGAGGTACCCGACGCACGCTACGAGGAAGGCGTTCCGTTGATTTCCAGGGAACAAGCCCAAGACGACATAAAGCCGGCCCAAGACTCTACCGACCCATTCTCAAGCGACCCGAACGGCGACGACGACTTCTTTGCTCAGATAGGCGGCTCTGCTCAACCGACTGCGGACGACCAAAACTGCTTCTTGAAGGAAAGGCCACTGGAGCGCAAGTCCACAATGCAGGTTTTGGGGTCGATGGATGATGCGGTTTCGCCCAGAAGGGTAACCACAGGTCTTGAGAGCATGCTGGAAGAGTCTCCCGACGATGGCGATTTCTGGAGCCAGCAGAAACCAGTGGACCAAGAGGATCAAGGTCAGGATGCCACGGAGCAAAAGAAGGAGGACGAGGCTGAACCACAAGAAACCAGCGCCGATCTGGCTGCCAAATGGGCTGCTGCTTTTGGGGATGAAGACGACGACGATTTCATACTCGACGATCCCTCCAAAGAGGTTGATCCTGCCGCATTCTTCGGCGAAGACGACGACGGGTTTCTAGACGACGTTGAGGACACGCCACAGACGGATCCTGCAACGCAAGCAAATACCACGTTACCTCAAGGTTCCGTGCAAACTCAGTCGCCTGCCCTGAATGGAAGATACACACCCGCGCAGAGCACGCCGGCCGTCTCACGTCAAGTCTCTGCCTCTGGCCAGTACTTTTCGAGCCAGGCCTCGTTTGTCGCCGAGCCGGGTAGCCAGTTACCGGCTCCAAACCCATTTCCGGCTGCCTCTCCAGCCTACGGGGCTCCGCCGCTTCAAGAGCCTAGCAAAGCCGCCAGCTTTGTTGACAAGTCCAAAGGAGGCTACACGTCACCATACGATCTGCCAGCAGATATCATCAAGCCTAGGAAGCGGCCAACTGCGCCAAGGTCTTCCTTGGGGCCTGGAGCTCAACCCCTTCCTGGACCTCCTGGACCTCCTGGACCTCCTGGAGTACGAGCATCCTCGGCCCCCATGTCACCTCCATCGGGTGGACGCACCGGCCAACCAATATCGGCTGCGAAACCACAGCCTCAACAGGCTCAGCCCGGGAGTGCGGGTTTCTTTGAAGACCTACCAGTGATGCCACGTATTAGGCCGGGGTCCCGCTCTGGTTTACAAAGCATGCCGTCACCCCAGGTCCTTCCTGCGGCCCCTCCTCAGATGCGATCCCAGACAGCTCTTGGCACCCCTCAAAGTCAATCGCAGGCGGGCACCGTTTCCGTACCGCCCCACGCCTTCAACCAGCCTCCGGCTATGTCTTTGCCGCCTCAGGCCGGATACACACCTGATTCTGCAGCTGCTAGCATACCCGGTGGCCTTGTGGCCCCTGAGCGCGTCAGTCCATATGCTCAACTTCAGTCTGGCTCTGGCTCCGCACCCCTTGTGCCGCCGGCGGCTGCCGGTAACAGGTACTCACCTGCCGCCGCCCCAGCTCCCGCATCTAACAGATATTCCCCGGCACCGACTGGAAACCGGCCTGCCAACGCAACCTACCCCCCTTCGCATGTGGCAGTCGCACCCCCGATCCTACCGCATCAGCCCCGGACCTCTAGTCCGCTTGCCCACTTCGAGATCTCACATGACCGTACCAGAGCGGCTGGCGGAGCTCAAGTGGATGGTGCGCACCCCGAACGACGTGTTGCCTCAGCCCTGCATGAGCCCAGGCTCAACCGCATGCCGTCGCTACCCTCTACCCGCGAGGTAGACGAGGAGCCAAACTCACAATTGAGCCCTCCCCCTCAGTCTTATAGTCGTCCTTCCTCGCAAGGGACAACGGCGCCGCCACCAGCGCCCCCTAAAATGGCAACCCGGTCAAGGCAAACACCTCCTCCCCCGGTCACCATCACACAGCAACAATCCACACTGTCACCCCCAAAGCGGACATCTAGCTATGTTCCCCATGGCCAAGCGACACTTTCGCCCCACGGTGCCGATTTTGTACCTCCGCCGCGGTCCCATACCCAGTCGCCCGGTGCTTTATACGGAAGGGCTGGCGCGAGCTCAGCGGAGCCGGTACCTCGGTCATCGTCTGTGCACGATCTCACATCACCTCGCTCCGCAACTTCAGCGACCTATCCTGTGATGCCCATGACACCTGCTTCTGCTGCAATCCCAACACCTTCCAGACCTCGCGGGGCCTCACAGACCCTCAACATGGTTCCGCCCACAGACGGGCGAGAGCACGATCCGCTACAGAGGTGGAAGGGCTCGCCAATAGTGCGTTGGGGCGTCGGGGGTACTATCGTGACATCATTCCCGAAGGACGTCCCCAGGTACGGTATCAACCAGACCATGCCTATGATATTGCGCAGCCCGGGCGAGGTCAAGATCAAGAACATCAAGGAGCTTCAGCCCCTTGAAGATCGTGTCTGCAAGTTCCCTGGGCCTCTCAAAGGCAAGTCCAAGAAGAAGGAAGTCATTTCATGGCTTACCACTGGAGTCGAGGACCTGGAGAGAGAACAACCGGCCAGTTCGTTCCACGGCCAGGTAACCCTTGAGGTCAAGCGCATTGAAGAGCGGCTGCTGTTGTGGAAGATACTCCGCCTCTTCATCGAGCACGACGGGAATCTCGAGGGCTCTTCTACCGTGGAGAAGGCTGTCCGTGACGTGTTATCTCCAGGTCTAGGAGACTCTCTGTCAGAGCCAACTACGTCTTACGGGCTGGCGCAGAGTCCGGTTTCGCAAGGTGCCTTTGCAACGCAGATGAAATCGGACGCGGTAGACTCTACGGTCGTGGAGCAGATCAGGAGATGTCTGTTGGTTGGAGACCGCGAAAAGGCAGTATGGGATGCCGCAGACAAGCGGCTCTGGGGACACGCCCTGCTCATCGCCAACACGGTGTCGCCAGACCTTTACAAGAAAGTGTCCCAAGAGTTTGTTCGCAAAGAGGTGAACTATCCCGGTCACAACAACGAGCCAATGGCCGTGTTGTACGAAGTTCTCTCTGGAAACCACGAGGAATGCGTGGACGAGCTGGTCCCCGTGCATGCCCGGGCAGGTCTCCAGCTGATGGCTACCGACCCCGGTCATGGACAGTCCACCGACGCCTTGGCCGGCCTCGACAAGTGGAGAGAGACCCTTGGCCTGGTCCTGAGTAACCGGAGTAACAAGGACACTCAAGCAATCAATTCCCTGGGTAACCTACTGGCAGGCTATGGAAGGGCGGAAGCTGCCCACATCTGCTACTTGTTCGCGCGTAACGCGACTGTGTTTGGTGGCTTGGATGACCCTGCATCGCACTTTGTGCTTGTTGGTGCTGACCACAAGAGGCAGGCGGATCGATTCACCAAAGACACAGAGGCTTTGCTTCTCAGCGAGGTCTACGAGTACGGTCTGAGTCTTGCGGCTGGTGGAAGCAAGGACGTCAATTGCCCTCACTTGGCCGTCTACAAGCTGCAGCACGCCATGACGCTGGCCGAGAGCGGATTCCCTGACAAGGCCCTGCAGTACTGCGAAACTCTGGTACATGCCATCACGTCCCAAACCCGGCGCTCGCCGTACCACCACGCTGCTTTGGAGGCTGCCGTGGAGAACCTCGGCACCCGCCTCAGGCAAGCTCCCAAGGAAGAGTCGAATTCGTGGATATCCAAGCCCAGCATGGGTAAAGTATCCGACTCTGTTTGGAGCCGCTTCAACAAGTTTGTGGCTGGCGATGATGCTGAGCCTGGTGAGAATGGCGCATCAGGCGCCGCTGGTGCCGCAGGCCCTTTCGCGCTCGTTGCAGGGGGCACTCCCACCATCAGCCGTCCGGCATCGCCTCCCAATGCCACCGGCATGGAGATGTTTGGCGCTTCGGCTCAGGGTGTGCCGCCTCCATCCACCAGGGCAAGCTCTCGGTATGCCCCCGCGGCTTCTGCCACTTCAGCCCCCAACCCCTACGATCCCCACCAAGGATATGGCGCGCGGGCTCCCTCTACGGCCCGGTCGTCTGGAGAGTACAGCCGCAGCTCGCCGGAGGCGCCACGGAGGTCCTCGGACATGCAGAGGTCTGCCTATTCTCCATACCAACCGACAGGGGTGCCGTCACCTGCTACCAGCCAGAACGGGTTTGCTTTGAACCATAACACCGACTCCCCGTACGCGCCAAAGCCGTCGGGAGAGGTTGGGTCCTCGCCGGAACAAGCGCCCGTGCCTACTTTTGGATATCAACCATACACCCCTGAATACTCGGCGAACGGGTCAGCGAATGGCGCCTCGCAAAACGACGAACCCACCAAGACAGCGAGTGCCGAGCCTGAAATGTCCTCATACGGCAGATACCAGCCGTATGGCTACGAGCCCCCGTCGATGGCTCCCGAGAGTGCATCGTTCAACGAGCAACCTCAACAGCAAGAAGGGGCACCTGCTTCGACTTCGGGGGGATACGAGCCACCCTCGTATGAGCCGCTTTCGTACGAGTCAGGATCGCAGCCACCGGCAGAAAACGAGGCTGTGGGTAAGAACGAGTCCAACGGTGACTTTAAGCCTATGAGCATCATGGATGATTCTGCCTCAATAGCATCAGGGTCGACATCGAACAAAAAATCCAAGGAAGAGATCGACAGGGAAAATGCAGAATTGTTCCGCAAGGTGGCTGAAGAAGATGGTAAGGCTTGAATCTTCCCTCGACTTCCCCAGCCAATGAGATTACTAACAAATCTGTTCAATCGTAGCCAAACGAGCCGAGGCTGAAAAAGCTGCCAAGGGCAAGAAGGGCTGGCTGGGCGGCTGGTTTGGCGGTGGTTCCGGAAAGAAGGAGGAAACCATCGATCAACCCAAGGCAGTCAGGGCCAAGTTGGGTGAGCAGAACAGCTTCCACTTTGACAAGGACCTCGGCCGGTGGGTCAACAAGAAAGGGGGCGAAGGGCCTTCAACCCCGACAGCGATGCCTCCGCCACCCAAGGCATCGCGCTCGGCCGCGGGTACGCCTCCGCCAGCGGCGGGGCTTGGTATGATGATGCCTCCACCGGCCGGTGGACGGGCCAGCGCGCCCCCTCCTCGCGGGCCTGGTCTTTCGAGTTCAGCATCCAGCTCGAGTCTTGCAGCGACCGCGGCAGCAAATGTAGCCGCCTCTTCGCTGGGGACAACGCCACCGGTGTTGCAGCGCACGGCCTCTAACGGCAGTGAGGCTGGTTTGGCGCCTCCTTCTCGACCAGGCACTAGCATGAGTAACGCCAGTAGCATTGACGATCTGCTAAGCGCGGCCGGCCCCAGGAAACCCGGTGCCAAGAAGGCGAGGAAGAGCGGACGCTACGTCGACGTCATGGCCAAGTAGTGTATTGGAAACAAGTTTATATTTTGCTTTTACGAAACGCATGGGATAGAAGGGCATACACGAAGTTTATACCGTTTCTTTTGGGAGTTGTCCTTTCTTTTTTCTTTGGTCCACATATTCGGATGGCTTCTTCTTGACTATCATGTCTTTATACTTCTGTATTTTTTTCTTTTCTTTTCTCAGCGTCTTGCTATTTCGTTTCCCTCCCGATAGTGCGAGTGTAATATTTATCGAGTCAAACTTTGTACATTTCTTTCCTTTGACTGAAACTTTTGGTTGGACCAACATGTTAAGTTCCAGCTGTTCCGGCTCTGCAATTTCTGACATGTCTGTTCTAGTGCATAACCCAGACGGACCAAACTAACCCTACTGCGATGCGGCAATCTCGTCCTTGAGCCAAGTCGGGACCACGGGAGGTTCATCCCAGCCTTGCAGATACGACGCCACGGGCACTTCCGGACCGGCCGGCCTGGCGAAGATGGCCGAGACGTACCAGGTCTGCTGCCCGGCCTTGAGGTTGTGCTGCAGCGTCGGAATGCACGACCGGCTCTCGACCAGGTTCGAGTTTGGATCGGCATTGACGATGTTGGCCCGCCGCTCCTCCACCCCTTGCTGCTGCTGCTGCTGCGGCTCGATGGCCAGGATGCCGACCGCGCCCGCGACGCGCGACACGGCAAACGCGCCCTCTGACCCCGAGGCCCACCCGTCCGGGCTGTTGAGGTCGTAGTTCCCAATGATGCGCGGGCGCGTGCCCTCCCCCGCGGCCGCGTCGTAGGGGCCAAGGTACCGCCCGTCGACGGCGTTCTCGTTGCGCACGGCGAAGGCGCCGTCGGCCGTCATCACGTCCCGGCTGCCGGTCGAGCGGACGTGGTGCGCGCGTATGTGCCAGTTTGGCGTGGCGGCTGCGGGTGGGACGAGCGTGGTGCGGACCTCGACGTCGGGGAAGGGCTTCCACACCGACACCAGCACGGGGGTCCCGTCGTCGTCGTCGCCGTCAACGCCCGCACCATCACCACCACCACCACCACGCTTCTCGAGCGCCGCGTACTCGGATGCGCGCCGGGCCTTCCAGAATTCGCCGCCGTCGTCCGACACGCCCATCTGGCTGGCCAGGGCGTACTGCTCCAGGCTGAAGAGGCCCGGCGGGACCGAGTAGGCAAAGGCGCTGCTGTAGGCGAAGCCGCCGTACTTTGCGTGTGTGCCCTTCATCGGGTAGCTGCAGGCCTGGCCCGACGAGAGGATCATGGTGTGCCCGCCCATGCGGCTCGCGATGTGACCCGGGTGCCTCAGGGGTTTCACGGCCGGGACCAGGGGCGACGCGGCGCCGGCGGCGGCCGCCCCCGGGTAGTCCTCCTCGGCCGAGGACCAGAACGGGTGGGACTCGGGCACGGCGAGGCAGATGAAGGCCAGGCACGCCCAGTACGGCGACCCGGGGCTGTTGTAGTTCTCGGCCATGTACATGTTTGGGTACGAGTAGCCGACGGTCAGGGTGCCGCTGGGGCTCCACATGTCGTGCTGCGTCTGCCACCACCGCAGGTGGCGGAGCACGATCCCCTTGACCATGCCCCAGGTCAGCGGGGCGGGGAGGTCGACGTCGGCGTAGGCCAGGGCGCCCCAGAACGAGACCATCGCGAAGCGGTAGCCGACGCTGCGGCCGAAGGGGACGGCGCGCCCTTCCGGGTCGTAGTAGTGTATCAGGTCGAGAGCGGCCGTCTGGGCGCGCTGCTTGAACTCGCGCGCGCGTTCTTGGTCGTCGTCGCCGGCGAGCTTGGCGTAGAGGAGCTGCAGGAAGTGGATGGCGAAGCTGGAGGAGTAGTAGTCCATTTCTGGGTTTATGTGTGTGTTAAGCATGTAACAGAATGTAGTGTCGAGTGATGGCAAAACTTACGATGTATCCCTTCAGGCCCATCGTTGGACCAGCCGTCACCGCGGTAAAATGTGTTGAGATGCTCAATGTCGCTGTCGAGTCTTGCCTGGGAGAACTGGCCGCCGTTCTTCTTGAGGCCCAGGTTCGCAAAGACCCTGAACCAGAGCCAGTTGGTGTTGGGCATGCTGCGACGGTGTTAGTTATAATTTCAACATGCGCATATATATAACCCCCTATGTGTCAATATCATCACCACTCACTTCTTCTCGTTGATCGAGTTTCCCAGCCACTTTTCCATGTTGTCCCTCTCCTTGGCCGACATGGAATCCCAAAACACGGGCGCCACGGCCAACGCGAATCCTAAAGAGACAGTTGGGTTCAGTCAGCCACCGTTATATCCTTCTATCCCCATCAGTTCTCGCGTTTTCCAGAAATAAAAAAATAAAAAAAAACGTACCCAGCGGACACATCTCGACCATGCGCTGGTCGTTATCCCTCGGATAACCCCAGTACTCGTCGCTTTCGGGATCCGTGCCGGCCTTGAGGCCCTCGACCCACCACTCGGTGCCGCGGTAGTCTCCTCCGCCCGCGAGGAGGCACGCCAGCCCCCAGAGCGGGCGGGCGAGGCCCTCAAGCTCCGAGGAGGCCTGGTCGAAGCGCACGGCGGTGGCGCCGGGGCAGCGCACGCGAGCGCGGCGTGGGGAGAAGAAGGGCTCGAGGGGGTCTAGCAGCGTGCGCAGGAGCTCCTGCACCGACGACCGGTCCGTCAGCTGCACCTTGCTGAACGGGTGGCGGCCGTGGTAGCCGAGGACCAGCCCTGTCTTTGGGTCCATTGCTGTCTGGTATTTTTTTGGGGGGGATTGCAGTTTGGTATCCGGGTAGTCGTGTTTTTTTTCGTCTTGGTCTCTCTTGACTTCGCGCCTGAAATCTACTCAGTCATCGCAATGTTGTAGTTCTGTAGTGATCCCAAACTGGTTATATGCCTCCTCTCATGTAATACTCCCAAGACCACCACCACCTCCGTGGCATCGGGCTTCTTGTCCGACGAGGGCCATGCACCATCTGTCTTCATGCTCCAAGTCTTTGCCTTTTTGGCACCTTCTTTTATCGGACAACCATGGGAAAAAAAACCCCCCCATGCGGGGAAAAAGTCCATGTGATATTGGCCTTGGTTGTTGCTTGCGCGCTTTTTCTGCCCTCGCCGGCTAATATACTTGGCCGCCGAGGCAAGGCAGTTTAACCGGAACAAAGTACGGAAACGGGGTTCACGGCACTGCCATAGCTCTAACCAGCCGGCCATATGGGAATAACTATAGCAAAAACTATGTGCATTAATGTAGCAGCTCTCGAGTCAGAGCCCCTAGAATAGCTGTTCTCTCGTCGTTTCTTTGCTCAATCTGTGCCACACATTCCCCAAGCTTGGCGGCTTTCCCAATTTTCCCGTTGGCTTGGTAGGCATCAGCGAGGGCGTCCAGTGATCCCAGCCGGTCATGATGATATTCCGGCAATGTTGTTTGGTTTTGTTCGTACGACGTGCCTCATAAGTTCGAAGGCTTTTCCCGTTTGGCCTTTAGTGTGAAGATATGCCACAGCGAGTTCATGTTGTAGTCTGGGGTTGCGGGAACTGGAGGCAGCATGCTTCTAGACTAAGCATACCTAAGGTAGGTAGGTACCTACCGTGAACAATGAAGTCATGGCATCGCCTGTTGGTAGATAGCATCTTGAAGATGGAGTTGTGCTTCATTGGTGAGCGGTACATATAATCGTTTCCCGAGTGTGGAGGTCCTCGGCGCGGAGATACAGACGAAAATGAGTGCGTGTTCCCGAGAAAAAGCAGCGAGCCACTATGTACAGCTGTCATTTATACGAGCGCCTCTGGCTTGCGCGTGCGGTCTCTACCTGTCTACAGGCTCAAGCTACGTAGCAAGTGTTTTCCATCATCTCTTTCAATTCCGGCCCCTTTCTCCCAGAGAAGGGGGCATGCAGTAAACATTATATACGCAGATGCTGGCTGTACCATGGGTTAATATGACGTGACGTGACGTGACGTGATCATGTATCGATACTTTTGCACTCGAGATTGGAACGTCCCCTCGCTTCCTCTTCGTAGAACCATCATCATGCCGTGGCCGTCGCTGCTTCCGGCTTGGCATCCGGGTCGGCTTCCGCCTCAGGCTCCGGCTTTGGCGTCGGCGTATCGCCGTCCCCTTCCTCTGTTGCGCCGCTCAACGCATCCTCCGCTCTTTCGTCCAAGTCGCCACCACCGTTGCTGCTGATGGTAGACGCTGCTTGTTCTCTCCTCCTCCGCCGGGCGCGCCGCTCCTCCTCCGCCGTTTGCCGTCTCGCCTTCCGCATCATCTCTCGCTTCTCTGAGTCTTCGGCCCCGTCGCCATCGCGCATGCCTTGCAACAGCATCGCCGCGCGTTGGGCGACGTCGTTTTCGTCGCCCGACTTGGGCGAGTTCAGAGACGCGAGGTCCGGGCTCAGCAGATTGAGGTCGTCGTCCGTAGTGCGCGAGCCTGTGCTCCTTCCCGTCTGCAGACCCGCCTCCACATCCGGGTTCTCGCCGAGTTCGGGAATCTTCTGGCCCGATGCGATGCGCACCTGGTGCCGGTCCTTGAGTCGCGCGCGCCGCCGGCGATCGCGCTGATCCCGCGCGTGAGGTGCAGCCGCACGCAGCTTCTCCAAAAGGCTGTCCATGGCGCCCGCACTGCTGGGGCTGACTGGCCCGCCCTCAGATGAGCCGCCAATGCCAAGCGGCTTGAGCTGGGCCTGCTTCCGCTTCATGCTCGCTTCGTTCTTGCGCCGTGTCTCCTCGAGCTGAATGTTCTTTTCACGGGACTTCTTCCAGTCGTTGACGAAGAGCGCGAGCTTGGCAAAGAAGTCGCGTCGCGCATTCTCATCGGCCGGGTCTTCGCCGTAAAAGGTCATGATGTCGTTGTAAGTCCGCACCATCTCCTCCAAGTAGAGCGACATCTGCTCTGCCTTTCGCCGCGCGTCCTTCATACAACGCTGTACAACCTGCGACACGCGGTCCTGTGGATGAAACTTTGTCGGGTCCGAGAGCTTGCCAGAATCGAGCGACATTTGCACACTTTTGATGTTGTCCACGTACTTCCTGGCGTCCGTCTGGAGCTGCTCGATGTTGATCTTTTGCGCCGTTAGAACGCCCTGTATGTCGGTAGCAAAGGCCTCCCATTCAGGGTATTGTTGGCGCACGATGCGCTCCACCAGGTCAGCCAGCGTCGACTCGTTTTTCTCGTCTTTGACCATACCCAGGCGGGCAAGAGAGCTCAGCTTGAAGCCACGAGCCTGCTTGTTGGCGTCGTTCATGTAATTGCCGATATCCAAAATCAACCCAAGAACGTTCATTAGCGAAACGGAATCCCTCAACGACTCTGACACTGCCACGACCTGTCGTATCTTTTCCGAGATCTCTTCATAGTCTGGTTCGAAGCTCCTGGTCAAAGCCAGGGCTCGCATCCGACTCGGCCAATAGTGATGGAGTTCAAACGCCGTCATAAGGAAGATCTGATCCTGGCGAGTCAACTCGGCAGGATCTTGTTCCCGATTCTCTTCCATAGCCTTGGGCCCCGTCCAGTCCTTGCTGTACGGGGCCATCATCTTCTTGGTGCTTTCCGGTATGTTGCACAGGTCTTCTCGCTGCAAAAAGTCCATGACCACGTTGTTGTCGAGAACCTCCTTGTCACAGTGGATAATGATTTGTACAATCTTCTCCACCGAGTAGTTTGAGAACTTGGCAAAGGCAATTTCTGTTCAATCAGTAGAGTTAGCAATCCATAACTGACCCTTGTTACGTATATGAGAGCTAGCTTACCATAGGTTTTCCGCAAATCACTGGAAATGATCTGCTTCTTATCCTCTTTCTGCGATGACCCCTTGCCAAGCAACTTGGTCTCCTTGGCCATGAACAGCTTCTCGACTTCGTCAAGAATACCCTTTCGGCTAAGTTCTAGATACTTCTCCTCGCGCTCCTCAGCAGACGGCGCATGTGCGGCCCAGTGAGTTGTCGAAGGCGCGTCGACCTTGTCCCAGTGCAGCGCCTTGAGCTTCTTCTTCGGTCGCACAACTGGCAGCCCGATCGTTGGCGCGACGAACCCGGGCTGTTTTGCCAGGAACCGTCCCGACATAGTCCCTGGCATTGGAGGAGGGGGCGGTGGAGGCATGCCCTTGCTGCCAGGCATATGG
>JASAOQ010000544.1:22186-45516 GCA_031306065.1 Pseudopyricularia cyperi | reverse complement strand
CCTGCAGTTATTCTAGAAGGCCTCGTGCTCCTTTATCAAGCCACCTCAACGATTCGTTGTACGATTGTTTTTTTTTTTTTTTTTTTTTTAATAACCTAGCTGCCAAAAATGCAAGGCACCCGGTCTTGACATTCACAACTGCAACAAGAGCCTGTACGTTTGTAGCACAGTAGCTGGAGGAAAAACGATCATACCAAAGAGGCAGGGAAGTATGCATATAGGTACCCAGGCTGATATGGGTCATGTAGACTTTGCGTGTCATACCACCAATGGTGTACGCTTGTAAAGAGACGAAAACGAAAAAAGAGTAAAGATAAAAAATAACAAAGAGAAAAGAGACAATAAAAGAATGCAACACCCAGACACCATAAATCCAACTCAAAAACACTCCAAAAACGTGACCACACCGAAATATACTACGTAGCAAAAGTCCGTGCCCCCAAACCAGAGAGAAAAACACACGCTCCAACACAGCCCCAGCAAAGATCGCTTGTCCCCTCCACGTCATCATGAACCCCTAAAGAAACAACAGGAAATAAAGAATGGCATCGCCCCGTTCCCTTTCTCGCTAAAAGTCCAAGCTCGGAAAGCTGCGCTAGAAAGCACCACACGCCTGTCGGCAGCCTGCTCATCATGGTTGTCGCTGATGAGCCTCCTTGGACGCTCCTTTCGCCGTCGGCAGGACCGGCCCCTTGATCTCCCTCTGGATTGTCTTGGCCATGTGTTGCAAAAATCCGGAAAACGTGCACTTCTTCTTTCGCACAAAGGCATCAATGACCGCTAGGCGGAGCGACGGCAGCCGACCTTCAGCGCTGCCAAGCTCCCAGTCGTGAATCTCCGCCATCATACTTGTTATCTGACGCGTCGAGTGCTTGCGGAACTGGGCTGGGCTCTGGGTGACTCCCCAAAAGAACATGGATCCCTGCCTAAAAACGAGCTCCTTAAACGCCAACATTCTGTGCACGCAATCTGGATCCGTATTTCTGTTGGCTTGTTCCTGGACCCAAGCAGTCGCTCCCGTGTTTGCAAGCTCGAATAGGAATGCCAGTTCGCTCGTTGATCGCGTCCCGATGTACTCGACTTGGGCCCTTCGTTCTCTATCTTGATTGCCCAGATCGAGAATGTGGTCACATATATGCAGTGCCCGTTCCAGCCCGGCCAAGTACCGAGGACGACATTCTTCCGAGATGGCCTCGTTGGCTGAAAACATCTTGTCGTTGATGACGAGTCCGATGCGTCCCTGTCTGCGCTCGAGCTCGCCAATCGTGTCCAGAGAAAGGCGCGGGTATATTTCTGGCTCAGGAGTCCGAGTGGAAACAACGTCGCTGGTGGGCTTGAGCTTATACCTTTCGATCCGAGTCTTGCAAATTGACTGCTCGTAATTCAGGACCCCGGAATAAACATGGGTGTTTGTGCGCATGAGGGCCGACAGAGTTGGAAGGTCGACCTCCTCGGCGACCCTGAGGATGACTTCGAGGTTCATGGCGTTGAGCAAAGATACCTAGGTGAAGGTAAGGTGGAAAAGGCTAAGGTGGATAGGTAGTTATTGATATTGAAGCTGCGAATAATCTCAAGAAACGACGGATGGCGACAGGTAGGTAGCAAGTGAGGGGATCAAGACAGCAAAGACGGTTAAGGGTTATCTCGAGGTAGATGATACTCCCCGTTTCTTATACCTTATCCAGGGAAAAAAAAAATAAGGTAGTTAGGCAAAATACCAGCGAAGATGCACCATGAAGCGCATGATGCGCGGCGACTGATCAAGGTTGAGCCCGAAGCGGGCCGACACCTTGATGGCCAGTGGGAATTGCCTAACAAGGTGCCGCCCGTGGCTGCCACATTGCAGTGAATCACCTAGATCCCCCGAAACGCGTCATTTTTTTGAGCTGAGATGGAAGGAATTGTCGATCCACAGCGTGGCTAGCCCCTCTGTGTGCGCAGGTATGTCGCAAGTCGGTTGACATGGAATTTGGTCGACTCCTCGCATCGGACGGAACCGAGCATCACGATGCGGGGCCGGGCCGGCAGTGGCGGCGGTGCTCCAGTCCCTTATGAAAATCCTTGGTGCAATAACAATATCATCATAGGAACCGCGAGTGCGGCACACAATGATTTGTTTACGTATCCCAAGAACTTGCAATGTACGAAGAAGGTTAAAGTAAGGCACCGAGGTGGGGACGATAGGCCGGGCGCAAAGTGTCGGCGATCCAGCACAGAAACATAATGAAACGGTACCGAAGCAAGTGCCCGGGACAATTCATGCGATGTCCTCTTTCTTGGGAAACCGCTCCGTCACGGTCACCCGCTTGTCTCCGTAGAACTTCAATGTTGTAACGAGCTTCGAAGTATTGTCGAGCTCGGTGATCTCATCGCCACCGCCGATGGATTTGCCGTTGATGAGGATATTTGGTACGGTTTTCCGCCCGGTCATTTCGCCCAGTGCTTGCTGAATCTGAGGTCCGAGAGGACGCTGGTCCAGCTCCACGACGAACGGGGCCGGCTGGATGCTGTATTTCTCCAGTAGTGTACCCTTGGCGCGTTTGGAATAAGGACAGTACGACTTCGAAAAAATGATGACTGAGCAGGCCACAAATGTTAGCACAGCTCGAATCGTCGGTTGAAATCAGCCCAAGCAATGAACGGGCCACTTTACCTGGGGACTTCTTCAATATAGCGTCGAGCTCCGCCTTGACCTCGTTGTCCTCACTCTGCTCCTTGACGATAGGCTTCTCTTTTTCGTCGTCTTCGATCGAGCCGGGCTTGACGGCCTTCTTTTTGTCGGTCTGCCCTCCCGCAGAGCTGCCGACACCGACTATGTTCCTAGGGGTGTCGGGCTTGTTGGGAGCTTTGGAATTGGCCGAATCCTTTGCCTTTTGCTCGGCGGCTCTGAGGCGTTCCGCCATCTCCTCCGCAAGGATTTCATCATCTTGGTCAATGTCGCCGTCGCCATCCGTGTCCATTGGAACATGGCCTTTCGCGGCTCCGTCCTTAGATCTTTGAATTGCCGCTTGTCCGTCGGCGCGCGCTTTGTCTATCGCAGTCCTTGTCTTCTGGTACAGACCCTGAAGAGAGCCTGCATCGGGATCGCTTGCCTCGCGGAGGCGGGACGTGAAGAGCACGGTAAGAACGACGGCAACGGCAACGATGCCTAAGAGACGTAATCGCCGTGCGGATGGCATGTTTTCTTGCTGGCTGTCAGTTGTGGCGTCCTGCGCTGCAAATCGGAGACGTGACAGCCGGGCTGGCTGAGGTTAGCTATCGCAGGTACCTAGGTAGGCAGGTATGTAGTTTGGCTGTGGTCACGCAATCTATGCTCAAATATTACGAAAAGCTGTACATTAGAAGAAACCAGAAGGATAACTCTAGCTGAAGGAAGATAATGGAGGGACAGGTGCTGGCGGTGGGTGTTACGGTACCATCAAGAAAAATCGATTCATCTGAGCATTGGATGCTTCGGCGCGCGTGCCCCAAGAGCATGTCATGCACGCCGTACTGTAGCTCTCGCGGGCTTGGCAAAACTTGGAACAGTCGCGATCGTTTCTGACACGGTAAATCTCATCAGTGTCACGTGCACTTTACATCAACGATCGAGCTGGGGCTACCAGGCAAATTTCCGGTTTGTTTGTACCTTGTCCTGGGGATTTTGCTCGATCTTGCGCATCTTGCTCTCGAGGAATGTTAAGCCATGGTCCGAAAGACCCTCCCTAACTCTAGACCGAGGGACTTCGTTGTGTACTGTATCACAGCTTTACATCAACCAAAAACACGTCAACCACACGGCTGAACTGAACCCCTGGAACAATTAAACAATCAACGTTAATAGCATATGCCCGTAATAGAAATGCGGGGCACAGCTCACACAAAGTACCAAAGTATCTTTATCGTGGGTCCCTCACGTGACCCCGATTTCTCGGCTGTCTAAAGAAAGCCCTCTCGCGGAGGTGCCCACCGTTGTATGACTAAGCTGCCCTTCACCACTCTGGCACGCACAATCGCGGCAAGAAATATCTCCCCACTCTGTGCATTGCCTCTGAAAAGTCATTTCGCACCTCGTTGACGACCTCACCAACTATCCCCCATCGAACCATCGCCGCCGAACGAGGAAAACCAACCGCAATCATGGCTGACGTCGAATACGTGTGTTTCCCCCTGACGACAAACCGACACCGCAGTGCTTCCGTTCGCTGCGTAGCAACAGAGAACATACACTGACTTTAAAGACGGTTGTTTTTCGCTAGAACGCCGAGGAGGCTGCCGAGATCAAGAAGAGAAGAGCCTTCCGCAAGTTTTCGTACCGCGGTATCGACCTTGACCAGTACGTTCCACAGCACCCCCGCCACCGACGACACCATATCGTTTGATACAACCAAATGGATGGCATTCTGCTCGAGCGGACATTGCTTGCGCTTCTGGGGATGACGGCAGGCTATCATTTGGCGCTGGAGGGGGAGCAGATGAATATTGTTCTTCAACAAAGCTGGCTGGAGTCACACAGACTGACCACCGTTTCCCCATCGCCCTGCAGACTTTTGGACCTTACATCCGACCAGCTCCGCGATGTTGTTCACGCCCGCGCTAGGCGCCGAATCAACCGCGGCCTCAAGCGCAAGCCCATGGGCCTGATCAAGAAGCTCCGAAAGGCCAAGCAGGAAGCTAAGCCCAACGAGAAGCCCGACCTCGTCAAGACCCATCTCCGTGACATGATTGTCGTCCCCGAGATGATTGGTTCCGTCATTGGCATCTACTCCGGCAAGGAGTTCAACCAGGTTGAGATTAAGCCTGAGATGGTTGGCCACTACCTGGCCGAGTTCTCGATTTCATAGTACGTCTGATTCTGATTCCGCTTCCGCAACAACGGCCGCTCGGCCATCAGAACTCACCCACAGTCGACTCTACTGACACCCCAACAGCAAGCCCGTCAAGCACGGTCGCCCGGGTATCGGTGCTACTCACTCGTCTCGTTTCATTCCTCTGAAGTAAGGGCCGGGTTTGGCAAATTTGGGGCAAAGGGTCTTGCATTGAAATTCATTCCGGGAATATTGGCGCACGGTCACGGTTTTACTCTGGAGGTTGGCAAAGCCCAAACCGATTGGAGATGATAGTGCAATAAAGACGAATCATTGGGCAAATTGCTTGTTGCGAATTCAATTTTTTTTATTCAACGATCCAAAACGCTCGTTGTCTCCAAAAACTAAAATCCGTCGCTGTGATGTTCGGCCGTTGCTCATGTCTCTATAAAGATAATGGTTGCCGTCTGACTGTCCTCCTATCAGCTTTTCGCAAGCCCTCAACTTAGCTTAGCGTACAGCTCAAGTGCGGGTGGACAGGTGATTTCTTCCTGTTGACGCAGTCCTTGCCGCAAAGGCAGTGGAATGCTATTGAGCCATAGTTGATGCTCAACTCCTCCCCCTTCGCAATGCAAGTCCTGGCGATCAGCCTGATCTCCCCATCCTCGAACCGAAAGTTGCAGTTGAACCCGCTGCATTTGTGGTTGACCAACGAGCCGACTAGGTAGACCGATGCGCCGTGCTTCCCGAACCCACAGTCCTCGGGTGCGCGAAAGGCATACGAGCTGACGAACTTGAGTATCTGCTTGTCGTAGTCCGCAGACAGCCGCCCCGGAGCAGCTTTCGCCGCCGAGAAGGCAGCGATCCCGTCTGCATACTGCTCCGGGCTCACGTCGAACTTGACCGTCACCGGCTTGCGAACCCTGCTGGCGATCTGCGGGAGCACCTCGTAGGCCGTCGAGGCCGGGATCTTGTCCAGCCTCGAGAGCGGGCGGAAGGCGGCCTGCATCAGCGCTCGGTCCCTGTGAGAGAGCGACTTGTACATCGCCGGGCCGTTCTTCAAAGATCCCTCGCAGTAATTGTCATGGGTGGCCTCCAAGATCGGCCTTTCTTGAAAGACCAGCGAGTTTCGGGGAAAGTTACTCTCTGCGAAGACCCCGAGACCGACCTGTGCGGAAGACTGCTTGATACAGATTACTGGAGGCTCTAGGGATGCATTCTTGGAAGAACAGGGACTCGCTCTGGGTGGGTTATGTGACATGATTGTAACGATGATAAGAAGAGTGGTTCCCTTGTGATTATTGGAGGAGTCTTAGGTCTAAATGAACATGGTAAAACAATGTCTCGTGGTAACTGAGGCGAGCGGCATGTCCCAAGCCGAGAAGGCCGGATTGAACTTACCTGCCACTCGACGCTACCGAGGTTGGTTGCAACCAGGTCCCGACAAGCGCGATTGCAGCCTTTCTTCGCGCCTCGGGAAGGAGTGATAAACCGAACCTTTTCGAGTCTCAGTCACTGTGACATGCCACTACTGCCCGAGAGATATATCGAATATGATAAACTGCAGAGCGAGCCAAGAAGCAGCTAAACATCATCGTGAGATACTCCTGGCAGCTCCTAGGCTGAAGAGGACAGATCCGAGATCAAAACGTGAATCCAAGGCAATTTGTGTAATTTTCATACCTTCTACCAATTTCCCGAAGGTAACCGATATTCCGAGGATAGGAGGATAGGCGGTTTTCTGGATGGAAACAATCAACGAAAGTTGACTTTATCAAACATTTTGATCAGACAGCCGCACTAACCACCACCGTATAAGACTGTCGATTCTGCGACAAAGTGAAAACCGAGCTGGCTGATGGGAACTCTATGTTGCAAGCAATTGCGTGGTATCGTACAGGTGGTACCTCGTCATTCTGCCTTCTTGGCTGCCAACTTGCTCGCTTTTACCTCCTCTTCCTTAAGGTGCTTCTGCTTGTAGTGGTCTACAACCTGATCCAAGTTCGCGTAGTGCCCTGCCGGTACCGAGTATGGCGAGCCATGTTGGAACATCCTAAAGTCACGTGTCAGAAATGTCCAAGAGAGTTGAATGGATGCCCCCCGGGCGGGAAAGAAGGAGGAATCAACGCACTCGGGGTACTTGAGCTCGACGTGGCGGTTCCTCTCGCAGTTGTAGAAGAGGTTCTTGTCATGGGCGGCCTGCTCAATCAGCTCCGTGTGGCGGCTGTTGCGCTCCTCCCAGGTGCTCTGAAGGTCGGACCAGCGCTCGAGCGCATTCGTGAAGGAAGACGGCTCCCCGTTCGCTCCGGGCTGGGTCACGTAGTAGAGGCCATAGGTGGCGGGCGCAGCGCCGAAGAGGACATAGAAAAAGGTCTGCCAGGTTCGTCCAGAGTCAGTAAAGTCGCTCGTCGGACATCGGGAGCGTGTCGGCCTCTGCGTTGCAAACATACGCCCATTCCCTCTTCGGCCGGGGCAGCGCCGCCATGGTGGTGGGCGTGGTCGGAAGCGTATGATCGGGTCTGCCTGGGACGCAAAGCAGTGCGTGTCTGCCGCGCAAGGGCGGCGGTTCCTCGACGCAGAGGCAACATGCTGGTCCAGGTTGTTCCGCAGGTTAGGTCGTCGGGGAAGTTCCGGGGTGATGGTTGTTTGCGGCTCAATTGAAGGTTGGAAGTGAGTGCTTCGATTGACGACTTCCAAAGCTATGCACTAGCGGCACGAGTCGTCTGCTCAAATTGGCGCAGCCGGGTTAAGCGACTTGTGGGTACTCCGCGCTTAAATGATCCAATGAGGAAGCAACAAGTAAAGACTCAATAATAACGCCGACAGAATGCTCTCGAATGAGTGTGGGGACAAATTGAAATGGCCATGTCACTCACTTTCACGATCAGCCAGACCGACAGAAGGGGATTACCTCCAGGACTGTGGCAGAGAGAAGACTCATCGACTTCAGTTTGGTGGCGATGTCTGAAATATGATATCTGTTCTTTTCTTCTCATCACTTTTAAAAGCCAACCCTCCCTTTTGTGATTTTGCGCTGGTGTGATCTTGTTTTTATTTCCGAGGACAGTCAATCTGCTTACCTCGACGTGAAGACACACTTGCTCGTTCTTTGCTCAGTGTTCACTTGTTCTCGTCCCTTTCCACCCAAAGGCCTCTCCAGTCATATCACGATGCGTCCTCTCGCCTTGCTGAGCTTGTTGGCAGGTGCAGGTGCAGCATTGGCATCGGGAAACTCGCCGTCTACCTCGGAAGATGGCGATACCGAAATGATATGCGCTACGAACAACGCGGCCGACTGTTACCCAAAGATTTTTCGGGCAACGAAGGAGTTTCAGCCAATACGCCCCGGCCAGGACATACCGCAAGGCTTACACGTCCGGCTTAACATGCAGACGGGCGCAAAGGAGGCGAAACTCAATGACCCGAACGAGAAGATCGCGGGCCTAGAGGGTCTCCCTGTTGACAAATCCGTCGTCATTGTGGACCCAGAGCAAAATGCAGAAAAGCCCATCCCGGCCGGCGCTCCGAAATATGACCCGGTTGGCAAGGTCAAGGAGCAGACCGGCCCGGAGGCTGAGCAGTTCCACCAAGCTTTGGGCCTGGTAAAGGGCGATCGAAGGGGCAACGGCACCGAATATGATGACGCGCTTGAGAAGCTCAACGAGCTGTCCCACGACATGTACTACGGCTCGATCGTCGCTCAGGATCTCGACCTGCTCCGATCGCTTCTGTGCGTAATGAGCACAGAGGATGTCTTTTTCAGGGGCGTGGCGTCCTCCGTTATCCCGCGTGCCGTCCGTGCCGCTGGAACGATTTCGGCTTCGGTACAGAACAACCCGGCCGCTTTGAAGGCTGTGGAGAAGCACTGGCCGTCGCTGATGGAGGCAACCTGCTCTAGCGACGGGAAGCCGGCTCTGCTCGGCAGTCTTGTCTTTGCCACCATCCAGCCAGACATGGATGTTGTGTCCACCTCTGGCCGAGATCCCGGTCCAGGTCTGGTCAAGGCGAAGCTATCTGCCATCAACGGTCTTTTGAAGAGTGCAGAGATACGTCAGTTCTTTCTTGACAAGGACGGCATGCAAGAGATCCTGCGCGTCCTGGTCGTCAAAGATCCCGAGTACAACGACGCCCAGGTGAGAGCGGCGAACCTCGTGGCAGACACGTTTCTCGACGAAAGCATGGGTGCTGTCCTGGGGCAGTGGCCAACAAAAGGTGCGCTCAGCGCGGCTTCTTGTGAAGAGGTAGGCAAGGGCCTGCAGGAGGGTTGCTGGGACTACCACGTTGCAAAGGCCGCAGCTGAAAGCAAGTCGGATCCGGACCATTGGAGTAAGGGTCTCTTGGGCATGCTCAGGGACCAAGCCAAAGTGTCGAGTGAGGGGTCAGGCGAGCAGGCAGGGCACAATGAGTTGTAAACAAGTAATACTCAGATAAGAAATAAAAGACGCTGCATGACACAACTTTGTTAGTACTGTTTGATTTATTGATTCTGTTTCTTGTTCCTCTCAACTCGCACTTGGCCACAGAAAACCCAGTATACTGCTGTTTGGGGGTTCGGGTTTGGCTGCCTAGGCTGCAGCTCGCTCAGTACAGTACAGTGCCTTTCAGTGGGCTGCGGCGGCAACAACTGCATGTATTCGCTCCACGTTCCACCACCGCCACCAGACGCAACTCGCTTTGCATCGACGTTGACAACCAGCCAACACTTCTATTCTACTGTTCTTGTTGGGTGAAAAACATATCGAAGCAGCCTTGGACATATTTTTACTCACAAACCTTCCCCAAAGGCAGGCCATTGCGACCTCCTGTGAAATGTCAGGATCTCCACTCGAGAAGCGCATCCAAAAACACCCTAGCATTGCGGTACATGGCACCAAAGGCTTCAGGGCAGGCCGTTCGCTCCGGACAACAAAGGATTTTAGGCCTGGGGACCTGATCGCCGAGTTCGACGACCCATTGGTTGCCTTCCCCGATGCCGCCCGGGCCGCCACGACATGCCACCACTGCCTGAACCAAAATGCTAAGGTCTTCGGCTGCATGGGTTGCGAAAAGGCAGTCAAGTACTGCAGCAGCGAGTGCCAAAAGGCCAACTGGAAGCTCGTGCATTCCAAGGAGTGCAAGGTGTTCCGCAAGGTCAAGGCCGCCGTGGGCAAGGACTGGCTGCCCAGTCCCGTACGGACGCTCGTGCAGCTCCTGCTGCGATGGGTCGACGTACAGCAGCTCGTTGCATCTCTGGAGAGCAACGAGGCGCGGTTCCAGGAACGGACGCAGCTGTGGGAGGACATGAAGCTGCAGGCGTACGCGGGGATTCATTACGCCGGATGCAAGGAAGACGATGCGAACCTGTTCATGTCGCGGGAGGTGCTTTGCAAGGTAAGACAGATGCCCGCCTCTTCCGGAAACTGGCTCAGGTTCGGCGTACGACATATGTGCGAACACTGGCACTGAGGCCAACTCACATGCGACAGATCCAGACAAACTCCTTTGACAGGTTCGACGCCGACACCGGCGCGAGCGGCACATTCCTGGACCCCGTGCTCGCCATGATCAACCACTCATGCATACCGAATGCGGTTGTAGTGTTTTGGCGGCGTAAGGCCTATCTCAAGGCAGAATCTCCCATAACGGCTGGATCTGAGATTACAATTTCATACATCGGTAGGGACGACTGTGCTCTCCCCGATGTTGAATCCATAAGGTCAAGGTCACCAATAACATAATCGCTATACTAATCCGTTGCACAGACTATACAAATCCTACAAAGATCCGACAGGAAGATCTCTGGCTGTATCATTTCACCTGCACATGTCAACGATGCAAAGATGACCTGAACGTGTACGAGGTCTGTCGAAACTCCCCAGCAGTCCAGCTAAATGAGCATACTGTATCGCCCGGCATAGAAAGCCTTATGTATCCACCGGGTGAGGCCAAGCAGCTCAAGCAGCAAGCGTGGCGCACCAAGGTGGACGAGATATTCCAAGAGTGCCGGCGTGACCGCAGCGCCAATCCGACGTTCGAGGAGCGGCTGGAAATCCTCAAGTCCAGCTGGAAAAGCTGCAAGCCACTCATTAATGCGCAGTTGTGGGCCTTGCAGCCGCTTGCGCAGACCCTACAGGCCGCGACCCTCTACTATCTGGCGACGGACAACGTGACGAGGGCGCTCTCGACGGCCTGCTTTTCCGCGCTATACTGCGACCCTTACCAATACGTCGCCCCGTTCAAGACCTTTCGGCTGACTGGTCTCATGCTCATCGCCAAGATATTGACGCAAACCTCGGTGCCGGATCAGGAGGAGCTCGCCGGGACGGCGCATAGGGGCGTCTTGGTTGTGCTGGAAAGATCTGACCAGGCGTCAATGCTGCACGCGATCCTGCTCATAGTGGTCAACAATGCCGCCAAGGGCCACTCGGACGACTGGGAGATTCTGCATGAGGCCAAGACCATGCTCTCGGGGATCGAGAGCATAGAGGGGCGGGAGGACGAGTCTATGCTGCTGAGAAGATGGGTCAAGAGCCCCGGAAACCACTCGGACAAGGCCTTCTTCCAGGAGAGGGTGCTGAGGCCTATTGAAGGACTAGCACGGCTCGCACCCGAGATTCTTGCGGCTGATCTTGTCTAGTTGGAATGAAGAGGAGAATGAGTGTATCCTTGGTTGTTCTGGGTGGCAGGTCGCAGGCTATCTCTACCAGCAATATACAAGAGGCGAAGGCCAGCTTTCCGATTAACAATTAGGTTTTGGTTGACAATTTTAGAATCAGGAGCTGCTGCACCAGTAGACATCTGAAGGACTTTTTCCAAGCAGTGGAATGCCGACCTTAGCCTTTCAATCGAGTGCTGCCACCTCGTCGTGGATGTTCGACGAGGTATTCCCAATACTACAGTGCATGTTACGGGGTATCCACACCGTACACCCCAAAATTGCTGCAAAGCCTTTCTTTTCACCTCGATTTGGGCGGTCTTTGCAAGTCGAGTCACTCACTCATATATATCACGGGTTTTCGATTGCGCCCTTTCAGTATCTACCATTCGATCGATTTTCTACTTTGCCTCAATATCCATAGTTTCGTCAAGGTAATCGGACCCGGCAGTACATTACCCCATTCACACCAACTATCAACCATCTCTGAGGCATCTTAGGTGATTGATAGATCGCCGTTTCCGCCACGAGACAGCCCCCAAGGAGGAGCCGGCTGCTGTAGGATTGGGCGACAGAAGATGGACTTGGCGGAGGGTTGTCAACGCCAGTCCTCAAATACCACAAGCGGCTCCAAGAGGCCGCGATCCAGCCCAGGCGCCGACGCGGCCAAGGCCGAATCAGACGACGGCAGCAGTATCCCCGTTGCCGGTGCCCAGGGCCAAGGAGAAGAAGAAGCGGCCGTCAAGATGTCCGACAGCAACGCTCCTCCGTCCAAGCGCCGCAAAAAGGCACCCAAAAAGGGAGGCGGCAACTACCCCAGCATCACCTTCTCTCCTTCCTCCCGCCTCCAGAGCAAGATCCAGGTCACGGATCTGCGCAACCTGATCGTCTACATCTTCGCCGACGGCACGGCGCCACAGTGGGTCGCCGTCTCCCACCGGCCCCAGTTTACAAAGATTGTCACCATCATGGTTCCGGGTTTGGAGGAGGCAATGTTCAAAAAGGACGTCGACTTTTCCAGGTACGACGACGAGCACTCTGGCCGCGGTGGCAAGCTCCGCATCGAGACGTCCCCCGATGACTACTACCCCAGGAAGCTGGACCCGGATCTCATCCCGGATGCCTTGAGGCCGTTGGCGGGCGTGTTCCCTCACCTCTGGCCCGTGAGGGCCACGGCGGACGAGAGGGGTGCGGCGCCCAGGATTCACTCCCCTGTCACGACCATGCTCAAGCTCCCCCTACCCAAGACCAAGGACGACAAGTCCCGCAAGGGCCCCAGGGCCGTGCAGGACCAGCCGGGCTTCAAGGACGTCCGGACCCGCATCACCGAGTTCATCGCCACTCCCCAGGAGTACCTGGAGCACAACTTCTCCCTCCACCCGGCCATGCTCAAGGACGAGGAGAGCCGCCGGGCGTTCCGGGACCCCGATGGCTGGGTCCATAGCGACATCGCAGCGCTGGAGGACGGCGCCATCCCCGAGGCGGAGATACAGCAGGGCAGCATAACGGCCGGCCGCGACGTGTTCGCCATCGACTGCGAGATGTGCCGCACCGGCCCGACGAACCACGACCTCTCCCTGACCAGGATCACGGTCCTGTCGTGGGACGGCGAGGTGGTCATGGATGAGCTAGTCCGGCCGGAGCTGCCGATCCTCGATTACCTGACGCAGTACTCGGGCATCACGGCCGAGATGCTCGAGCCCGTCACGACGACGCTGCGCGACATCCAGAAGCGCATGCTCGAGCTCCTGACGCCGCGGTCGATCCTGGTGGGCCACTCGCTGGACTCGGATCTCAAGGCGCTGCAGCTGGCGCACCCTTTTGTCGTCGACACGTCCATCCTCTTCCCCAACCCGTCGGCGCCCAACGGCAAGCACTCGCTCAAGCACCTGGCGTCAAAGTACCTCGGCCGCCAGGTGCAGATGGACGAAGGGTCGGCCAAGGGCCACGACAGCTACGAGGACGCCGTGACGGCCCTGGACCTGGTCAAGAAGAAGTGCGAAAAGGGAAAGGAGTGGGGCGTCTCGGGCGACAACAACAAGGAGAGCATCTTCAAGCGCCTCGCCCGGGCCGGCACCGCGTACCGGGCCCAGGGCGGACCCGAGGCCAAGGGCGGCGTCCCGGCGGGCAAGTCGTCGGCCGCAGTCGACTGGGGCGAGCAGGGCTGGAACCAGTACGGCGACGCGGACCATTTCATCGCCTGCAGGTCCGACGCCGAGGTCGAGGCCGGCATCGTCCGCGCCGTGGCGGGCGACGTCGACGGCAGGGAAATCAAGGGCGGAGGCGTCGACTTTGTCTGGGCCCGCATGCGGGAGCTGGAGGCCCTACGCGGCTGGTGGAACCGCAACAGGTCGCAGTCGTCGGGCAGCAGCGTCCACGGGCCGCCTTCGGTGGACGAGCTCGAGCGGCGGATAAGAGTCGGCCTGGGCACGCAGGGGGGTTCCGCAGGCCAGGAGGAGGAGGAGGAGGAGGGGAAGGAGCAGGCGGCGGCGGCGGCGGCGGCCGGGGGGGATGAGAGGTGCCTACTGGAAGCGGCCGTCAGCGCAGTGACGCAGCGCATCGCCCGCATCCACGCCGCCCTGCCGCCTTGCACCGCGCTCGTGGTCTTCACCGGCACCGGCGACCCGCGCGAGATGGAGCGTCTCCGGGCCCAGCAGGCCCAGTACAGGACCGAGTACAACACGCCGGGCATGAAGTGGGACCAGCTGACCGTCAAATGGACCGACGTCGAGGAACAGGCCCTGAAGAAGGCGATTAGGAGCGCCAGAGATGGGCTGGGCTTCATCACGGTCAAGTGAGAGCGAGGCGTGCGTTTGTTTGTCAAGCCCATAGAAGTAAGATCCCATCCTGACGCGACAGCTCGCCCGAGTCAGATAGGTGCGGCCGGTCATGGCCGAGAAAATACTTCTCCAAGCTAGCGATCGTATCTTCCAAGTCACGTACACCGTCGATGCATTCGTAAGAACGTATATTATGAGCTCGGTTTAGGCCAATGCCTATTTATATGCAAATCCGGTTCCATGACTGGGAGGAGGGAGACCCAGTTCAACGACATTTTGTTTGGAAATTCTACCTAGGCAAGCAACAGTAGAATGATAAAAAAAAAAGAAGCCCCTAAAAGTCAAAGTCCTGCCTGAAAACGTCGGGATCAACGCCAGGCACGACCTTGTCGCACAGGTCCCGGCGACCCAGCGTCGTAAAGACGCGGCGCAGGCTGTCGTATAGGGTCGTGCTGCGGTTCTGCGTCGTGAGGCGCTCGAGCTCGGCGTCGCTGACCGAGGAGCCGCCGGCGCCGCCCAGTATCTCGCGCGCCCTCTCGCGTCCGCTCTTCTCGACGTCCTTGTGCATGGCCAGCGCGGCCAGCAGGTGCCCAGCCGCCTCGCGCTCGCAGTTCATGTTGATGCAGCTGATGCCGAGGTTGTAGCGGGCGCGGACAAAGTTTGGCCTGATGGCGAGCGCCTTCTCGTACGCGTGGATGGCCTCCTCGCTGCGGCCGCTGTTGGCCATGGTGGCGCCCAGACGGTTCCACAGCAGGTGCACCTGGTTCTGCTGGTTGCTCGTGCCCTGCTCCGACGAGGCCAGCGCCGCGCCGAAGCAGTCGACTGCCTTGGCGAAGTCGTCGCCGCCGTAGAAGAGCACGCCGAGCCCGACCTGCACGTCCGGGTCCATGTGCTGCCCGTCGGGCGCCAGGCGGGCGGCCTCGAGGAACATGTCGGTGACGCGCTTCCGGAGCTCCTCGCGGTCCGTGAAGCCGAGGTCCGCCGCTGACGAGAGCTTGTCGGGCGGGCATATTTGGGGATACTTTACCGACAGCCATCGCTCGAGGGTCCTGTGCGACGTGCCGTCGTAGCTCTCGTTTGTGTACGAGACGGCCAGCGCCATCAGCGCGGCCAGGTTGTTGGGGTCGATCTGCAGGGCCCGCTCCAGCGCCCGGATGGCCGCGTCCTCCTTTTCGTTCTGCGCCTGGGCCGAGCCGAGCTGCACCCAGGCCTCGACGTGGTTGGGATCCGATTGCACGGCGGCCTCGAAGGCAAGGGCCGCGAGCGACAGGTTGCCGCCCTCGTCCATAATTTTCATGCCCTCCTCAAACGCGTTGGGCGCGTCCTTGAAGATGTTGTCCTCTTCAAACATGTACGGCTCGATCGGCGGTGCATTCCCCAGGCGGGCGTTGGAGTTTTCCCAGATATGCGACATGTCGGCCATCTCGGCGTTGCCGGCCTGTATGCCGTTCCATATTGACTCGAAGTCGCCAAAGCCCGTCTCGGACTCGAGCAGCTGGTCGTCCATCTTGTTAAGCTCCGGCTCCATGGCGAGACTCTCGTCTTGTTCGGTCTGCTTATTCTCCAGCTCGATCTTGGCAAACTGTTCCTCCCACTGGTTGTCGTCCAGCTCCAGGACCCTCTCCTTCCCCTTGCCCTTGTCCAGGGCCGTCCCGTTCATCATTTCGTGCGTCACACCGCCCTGCTGCTGGAACATGGGCTGGTATAGCGGACGGCCCATTTGCGAATAACCCATGCCCATCCCCATGCCCATTCCCATTCCCATGCCCATCCCCATGCCCCCCGAGTACGCCGAACCAAGTGTTGGCCGGTGTTGTTGCAAGCTGGAGGTGCTAGCAGAGGCGGTGGCGGCAGTGGAAGACGACGACATGGCGTGCTGGGTCTGTTGCTGGAATGCAGCAAACTCGGCAGCGCTAAAGGGCGAGGCGGCGGGCTGGTTCGGAACGGCCATCATGTGCGGTGGTGAGATGGTGGCGCCGCGCAGGTGGGCTGCTTGAGCATGATCGATGGGGAAGTGGCCATGCTGGTGCTGTTCAAAGGCCAGGTCGGGCATGTTGGCGGGCTGGTTCATGAAAGCGCTCATGGCCTATGTATGTGCCGGTAACCAAGTCAGCCAGTGGACCGGGAGACGACAGCCCCTCGCCGTGATGATGCGGAGGGCACCGTTACTTACCCCGTCCTGGGCCGGCCCGTTGTGAACGGCGCTTCGGAAGGAGTCCGGGCCGGCCGATGGGCCGCGGTTCACGAGCCTGTCGCGCTGTAGGCTCTGATCATCCTGGGCGTGCTTCGCCAGCTGGCTGAGCGGGTTGCCCGCGGTAGAACACTCGGCCCCTCCCATGAACGACATGGTGGCGGCGTTTTGCGAATGCGTCGCGACCAAATATGAGTCGATGTGACTTTGGCGGGGAGTGGAAGCTGGAACGCGGAAGCGGAGGCGGAGAGGAAGCGGAGGTGGTGGGGGAGAAACGAACAGCTGCGGCGTCGTCGTTGATGCGCTTTTTGTACCTAGGTAGCTGGGTAAGCAGACCTCCAAACGTTGTACTGAGTAAGATGACCAGGCTTTAAAGTCTTGAAGACGGTGACTGCGTGATGTGGTGCAGTTCGAGATTCAACTCATCGACCAAAAGTGCCGCCGGCCACGCCACTTACAAATGGGTCCATCACGGCTCCGAGGACCGCGGCTTTAATCATATGGCGGAGGAAATGTCAGGCGCTCTCCAGTCCCTGCCCCTCGGTCCCCACATGACATGCAATGCAGGTCCGGGAATTGACGAAGCGAAGCGCCAGAGACCCACAAATAATGGCTGTGCTTACTTAACCTAGTGTAGCTAGGTAAATACAGAGCCAAGCAATGAAGAGAAACGAAACAATCTGCTCATGCCATGTCGTTCGAATTTACATATTATACATGTCGAGAGTAATAGCTAATGTGACAGTGTTATACAATTATACAAGTCCTAGCACCACTGATGCTCGTGAATGCAACAAAGGCAACCGCCGGCTAGTTACGGTCCTGCCCCTGCCCCTGCCCCTGCTGCCCCTCGAACGACCTCCGCGGCGGCTGCGCAAAGTCAACGCGCAGAGCCCTGCCTAGCAGTCGCATTTGCTGAATATCCCTGCCAGCCGCAACGGCGGACTCCACGTCGGTGAAGTCGACGTGCGCGAACCCGCGAGGCCATCCCGTGCTGCGGTCGACAGCGATCCTGACAGCATCGATGTTCTTCAGCTCCGCGAAGAGCTTGTTTAGCTCCGCATCCGTCGTCTCGTACGGGATGTTGCCGATGAAGAGGTGCTTGGTGGGAGTGCGATTCTCGATAGGGCCCCTGGGGGTCCTCTCCGCCGTCTTGACGCGGGGAGCGCACAAGATGCGCCGTCCGTGCCAGAAGGTGTTGTTGGTCTCTTCACACGCCTTCTTTGCGCTCTCGGCATTGTTGTAGAAGACGAAACCGTACCTGTAGGAGGTGAGAAGAACAAGCGAGAGCACGATACGGTTAGCATGCCGGTTCGCACAGAAGTTTCAGTCGGGTCGGGTGTGGTTTTGTTTGTGCTTACCCTCGGCTCTGACCACGAGGGTCGCGTGCTATCATTGCCTTGACAACCTCGCCAAATCGCGAGAACGACCCAGAGAGATCATCATCGGTGATGTCATACACCATGTTCCTCACGAAAATGCCATGGGGCGTAGGGTCGATGTTCTCGCGCCTGTTCTGCGTTTGCGATTCGACATTCTCTACGATATGCAAAGAGAACCATGTTAGCATGTACAGACACCCACCGGCAAATGATAGGTGATGCCGTGCGAGGCATTACAGAACGCAAGTAGTCATGTTGACTAACCTTGAGTGGGTGCAGCTGCCTCAACAGACTCGGGCTGCGCAGAGTCCTGGCTGAACTCCTGGTTTGCCTCGGCCAGGTATCGTGACACGGAGAAGGCCCGGGCGATGGGGACTGCGGCCGACCTGGCGATGCTACCGGACAGAGCGGCCAGAGCAGGCGAGGCTTGCTTTGTGACGATGGCAGTCCTGGGGACGGTGGCAGAAGCTGCCCGGAGAGCGGCGCGACGGAAGCAATGCCTGTTTGTCGAGCAGTTAGCATGTGGCGGGTGGTAGAATGGCAGGAGAATGGGTGGGTTTGAACTTGCATTGTAACTGAGAGGTGTCTTTTTTTACTGGAAGGCTTGAGATGTGGTTATGTGGATGGAGGTTGTTGATGGTACAAGGTGAAGAGAGACAGATGAAGATTGTTACACAGTTGGATTGGAATGGGGCAAGAATAAAAAATTGAGGACGACGCGACACGGCACGAGCTTGTCTTGCTGTCAAGCCCTTGCAAGTGAAGACTCTGCAAAAGCGGGGATGGAGGTACCGACCAGGTGGGGCACATTGGATTGGATCTCCAGGGTCCTTTGATCCTTTGACTCTGCCGTCTCGCTTTCGCTGCTGGTTTTTTTTTTTTTTTTTTTTCTCTCCCTCTTGTCGGACGTAAACGTCTTCACACGTACAAATACAGGCAAATATTTCCACGGCGAGCTTCTATTGATGTGGTATCTAGGTACTCGTTTCTGTTGGCAAGCCAGTGAGCGGCAAGCCAGGATATGTCGATTTTAACGATATCCCCGTCTTTGGGGTCAACCCAGCCTCCCAGCTCAAGGGCATCTACTGTGTACGATGTTTGAGGCAACTTGTTTAGGTGTGGCAACGCTATATCGGCTTTTTGACCTCATCCCATCCCTGTTACATAGTACTACTTCATATGTATACCCCATGTTACTCAAATACTAATGAGGCCCGAGTCTAGTCTAGTTCTAGATCAACCAAAAAGGGGGCATCGGGTAAAAGCCACAAGATACACGTCCGTAGGCTGAGATGTCAAGATTGGTTTGCCACATTTTCCAATCCCCATCTTCCCCGAGAACTCTTTCAAGTAGTACATGTAATTATACCGAGTGAGCACTCGGTAAGCGCCGAAGACGCCACGCCTGGGGCACAGGTACCTGTGGCGTCGGGATGGACCACCCTATATAAAAGGGGGCAACGGAGAATCAGAGACCAATACAACTCAGCCTCAGTCAGCCTCTCTCTGCACAGGTTTTCCCCAGGCTCCAGTCATCAACTCTAGATACCGACAGGCCGGAAGCGACACGGGCCCAGGTCCATCAGGTAGCGCATGGCTTTTCAACTAGTCGATGAAACATGTTATTGTCTTCCACCCCGTGTGAGTGTGGTCCGCCACATAGGGGGAATCAGGGGGGGTTACACTCCCTTGCCGAGTTGTTACCAGACACCAACGTGGCGTCTCCTTTGGAGCAAATGGGTCTGTCTTTTCTCTTTGTGTACGAAACAAGGAGAAATCGGATTGCCCGCGAGCTGCTGCTCTCGCGTGTAATAGCTAGCAGTCCAGCTGAACCCAGACAGACATCGAGGAGGGTTGCCGTCGCGCCCTTTTGGCAGTCCTTTTGCAGGGCCTAAAGTGGGGATTCAGGTTTGCATTTGCATGGCAACGATATGCGTATCCAACCCAACCCATCAAGCCGGCAGTATGCCGTGCGTGACCATACCTCAAGTATAAAAACAAAAAATAAAAATTCCACTAATACCTCTTGATTTCTTGTTTGGGGGTAATGGGAACGGGGGAGGGAGTTCAGTGATTAGTCGTAGTTATCTACCTAGTCTATACTAGACTAAGTAGTTGGAGTCTTGGTCATGCTTGCACACGATCCGACTTTTGTGGCGTGCAGGAACCTGCTCTTGGAACTGCCGATCCCCTTTCAACGCCGAGGGTCGGATCGACGCTCGCGTGGGAGCAAGGCCGCCAAATGATGAGAAGGTAAAAAAAAAAAAGTCAAGCTGACGCGCACTACCGTGTTGGAGCCAGTCTTGCCAATTCATGGTCAGTTAACCTAGTCTAGACCTAGTCTAGGTAAAGGTGAGGCAAGCTCGAGGAAGCAACAGACGAACCCTTCTCGATCGCCTGGGTTATGGGTGACTCTGAGGACTAATCTATCTCTCGCCCGGATGGGGATCCAAATGGATGGTGTTGCTGGAGTCTCGGGGTGCCGCGAGTGGATGCAGGTGCCCGGGCATGGAGGTGGGATAGGTTGAGAAGTGTTAGGTTAAGATGTTGAGACGGGGGGAAGGGGGCTGGAAGAGTTGGGAGGCTGGGTCGAGACCTTTCATGTCATTGCCCGTTTATCTTGGCCGGGCTTTTGGTAATTTGCTCCGGTAAGGTGAGGCACTCGGTAAGTAGATTGGGTTTATGTTGGGGCTTTGTTTATTTGGCCGATCCCGACCTAGGAACTAGATAATGGTAGGTAGCTATGTTGCAAGCGGAACCTCGCAATCGGACCGTTGTCCAGTCACGGCCTAAAGGGCGTCCGAGCCAGAGAATCAGTAATGAGGTGGTTTTGTATTAATGGAAAGGCATATATGTTCACTTGTACGCATGCATGCATGGGTTGATTTTTGGAATGATAAACGTATATCGAGCTAAAATGTACAAGAGGGGGATGATGGGATGTGATAAGATGGGATGGATGGATAAATTGGATGCTTTTTTGGGGTTTTTTTTTCAGGTTGATGTGATGATGTTCTGCTGTACCATGGAACAGTCAGATGTGGTAGATTGCATGGCGACTACTGACACTATAATAAGGGGACGGCTTTTGGACGGACACGCACGCAGACAGACTGCAAGACTGCTTGACAATATGCAAGGTAGATACCTGCTTAGCCTAGGTAATCATTATATTATACGGAGAGGTGTAGTGCAATCAGTTCGTCCGTCAGTTGGTGGGTGTGCGTTGGGTGGTAATTATTATTTACCTACCTATCCTAGCCTGCATCTAGACTAGGTATAATAGGTATTAAGTAAAACCAAGGTTTAGCGAGCAATAGGCTAATAAAGCTGCAGCTAAAAAATGCGTGGCTAGACCAGGCCACGAAATCTCGAGTCTAACCTAACGGAGAGTTTAACATCGCGTGGCACTGGGTTTTTGTTTTGTTTTAGCATCCATCCTGGGGAGCAGATGCAGATAGATGCAGTCGGATAGATGGTAGGATGCGGACAGAACAAATCAAATCGACCGAATACGACGGGGAGATTCGGGAGGTCGTGGTCTCGAATGTCTTTTGGATGTCTCGTACTTTTTATAGTATTATGAACTCCGTACCTAGTCTAGGCACTCGCCCAGTAGATAACGCAGTCTCGTTTCCCTCCCCATAATTGATTTTTTTTTTTTTTTTGGTATCTTTCATTTTCCTTCTCTTGCCTTCGTACTACGTAATTTACATCGCATAGGAAGGACAGAGCACAGAGCAAGATACAGACGGGGAGTACTCGGTAAAGATACAGAGGGGAGGAGGGGGAAAAAAGCGTGGGGCCTGAGACAAAAGCATCTCGGATCATTACCCTTTCTAGGAGGAGGAACAGGTTATATATGGAAAGGTAGTCGGTTCTATAAAAGTACGAGTACACCAGGTATTACAGTATTACTAGGTGTGTACCTTGACCTCTGGATCTTGGCAAGGTCAAGGTTTTGAAAAGGCAATATAGAGCTTGATTGGCTGTCAAAGCCAGCGACGGAAAAATAAAAGTCGAAAACAAAGAAAAAGCAACCCAAACATGCAACGAAGAAGACGGCTTGGCGGGTGCCACATAATACAGCACCACCTCACGGCCCTAACCTGGTATTCAAGACAGGCATTCGGAGTCTCTTCTCTTTTGTGCGTCAGGCATATTAATTAGCGACAGTTGATCAATGGAAACGGTGAAGAGGCCACAGTCTGTCTGGATACCTACCTAGGTAGCTACCTACCTGGGCCGTTTGATCCTATCTCATACTGTGTATACAGCAGGTAGTGTCACTCTGCACGGTATGCTTTTTGTACCTGAGCACATGGGGGCCCTTGTAATCCGCGCGCTCAATAACCCCGCTGCCTATTGGATGGCTGTTTATTGGTTGGGTAGAATATATACTGTAGCAGCTGGGAAGAGGGGGGGACTCAAGGGAGAGGGGAAAAAAAAGGAGCCTGGGGAGGGGAAAACGTGGTGGTGGCCCTATGTTGGAAGCGAGGGATCGCACACGCATGTCGGCCGCCGCCGCTGATCCTAGCATCCAATATGGACATCATATCCCAGGACCAGGACCAGGACTAGGGCCCCATCGACGAAGGGGAGGCAAAGGTTTAGGTGACATTGGATAAGGTGTACTATGTATATATACATTGAAGAGAGGAGAGACAAGAGTACAGTACATAGCACATATGTAGTACCTCGCACACGCGCAAAACGAAGATGTGCCCATGCCATGCCGTGCCATGCCTTGCCATGCCCCCCCATCCCTATGCACCATTTTATACTGTACCGCTGCGCAAAGGGAAACCACAGGGGCGGGGTATCTGGTACTTGGCTCAGGATATATTTCCGAGTGTATCCGGGGCCAAATAAAGTGGGAACCTAAAGTATAGGAACCAAGCCTATACAGTGTATCATACTCAAAAAGGCATCTATCTAACCGACCTCCATGTCTCGTCTCCATCAGTTGTTTTCGCTGGCCCCACTCACCACGTTCTCAAGCACACCTTAGCTTTGCCCGCATCCGCATCCGCATCTCTCCAGTCCAGCCCAGCAGGCCTAGCCAGCCGAGCCAGCCCAGTCAGTCAGTCCACACCACCACTCCCCATCCCGTCCTTCTTCCCGCCGCCCATCCAGTCTCAGTCCGGTCTGGCCTGGTCTGGTCCGACTGACTTGACTGACTTGCCTTACTGACTTATACTGACTGTGGTTGAAAAAGTCCAAAGGAGCAGCCAGCAGTCATCAAGACCAGCAACTCTCTTTTCTGCCCTCGTCCCCCATCCATCCCCTCGCGTCCACCATCGCCGATGCGCGACGACATCGACAGGACGGTGTCAGCCATCCAAGGTTACTAGACTAGCCATACATACATACCTACCTACACAAGGGTACCGATTCCAACCTGCCTGCCTGCCTGACCCACGAGATATCAGCAGCAATTGCTTGCTAGGTACTCTGCTTGGTTCGGCAACCAACCGACCAACTCCAGTCGACTTGGAATCGACTCGACTTTCATCGTCCTTTGTGCCCGTCGTCGCCCACCCCCGGATCGACGGA
>JASAOQ010000544.1:0-13075 GCA_031306065.1 Pseudopyricularia cyperi | reverse complement strand
AAAGACTTTTTCAACCCCATTATAGGCTAACGGCGGGGTGTGAACATGGAATGCAACACATAAGTTGGACGCAACCAATCAGTGATTATATATTGAACGTATACATAATCTGTTGATAACCAAAAGCTGCCACGTTAGATATCCCTATACTAATTAAAATGTATTTTACCGCCTGTGAATCAAGTATCGCCATGGATGCACACCGGATTTGCAGCAACTATCTAATTTTTTTTTTTTCTCATTCATGAAGATGCCCCGCGTTGTGAATTTGTTCCGGCAGAAAAAGTAAAACCCCTCATTCGAGGCTTATCGGCAGTTCTTATCTTGACCGCCCGCCCAAATTATACGTCATGTTGCGTGGAAATCGTGCCAAAAAGCGACCTTGACCCCTGTCCTTCGCCTCCCCCCAGGGTCCGGGATGCAGCGACGAGCGCCGATGGCGGGACAACATGGGCCAGGACGGCGCTTGCTTTGGGGTCGATGAGTTGTTGTTGCGCCTTTACATTAGACGGCACCTAGTCTAATTATTGGCATCGCATTTAAATTTCTTTGAGATGGCTTGAGGATATCTTGTCCAATACTATCAAGCTGCAGCAGACTCGATTGCTTTCCGCGCACAAAACGGGCTCAGTGCCATCCTGCAACTGAGCTGCCCCTCCCTAAGTACTGCCCATACTCCGCGCATAGGCCTGACGAGCTCAACCTGTCTATGGCCATCAAACTATACGTTTTGCGACATCTCTCAACTGGGCGTACTTGAGTCTTGAAAGACCCTGGTTTCCTCGTTAGCTAGAGGAGTGGCTGTTTGGTGCGCATAGATAATTTTCCAAAGGGTTTGGACCCCAAGAGAATCCTAGATTCCATAGGCCTTCCTGCTTCGGGGCACCAGGATGGCGGACTTCCAGGGGCTCGCCCTTCAGTATGTCCTTGCAGACGAAGAAGCCACCAGGAAAGATGTGATTGAAGAAACCGTGGGAGGTGAGGTTTCTTCCTTCATGAGCCAGCCTACTGTTGCAGAACATACGGACTAACAACTTTCACCACAGCTATCAAGAACGCTTCAGCCAGGAGCACAGCAATCCTGCATTGGGTTCAGTCTATCGACCCTTGGATGCCCGCTGGGTTGTCAGACTCTGCATCGCGAACTGATGATGGTGAAGGGTCAGAGGCTGAAGTGAACGTTATCTCGAGAGCAAAAGGTACTGCATCGAAAAAACTCCCTTTCGGGCATTCACGAACTCGTATACTAACCGCAGCTTGGAGTAGCCCTGGATTATCTGGCAGACACGCTGGCGCTCTTGGAAAAGAACCTTTTAAGGACTGATCAAGGTGAGTTGGCCCATCTTTACAAGATTGGGGCTGGCCAATAAGGAGTACTGACACCCGCTTCGTCAAGTCAACCTTTTGGTGGTTTTTTTCGGCAGACTCTATAGCATTGACCACAAGGCGGGCATAATGGCGGCCACAAAAGCCCTCCAGCAGCTGGTCAACATGAAGGCCTTCAAGCCTGAGATGGTCGACAATATCATCCAGAGCATCGTTTCAATGCGAGATGACTTTCGCCTGCAGACCCCTCAAACACGCTTGGAGATTTATAAGCTCATTCAAGGCATTCTGGAAAGCGAGGTAGCGTGTAGCCAACTGCAGCACACCTACGGAACCTCGGGAGGCTTTGCTATAGATCTGCTGCAGCTCTGTGGTCATGAACGGGATCCCGGTTCCCTTATCCAGTGGTTCAGCATAATAAAGGATCTTGTGCAAAGATTCGACCTCTCTGCAGATGTCCATGACGAGATTTTCAAGGTGTTCTCGGCATATTTCCCTATATCGATGAGGAGCTCGGCAACCCCAACCGGAGTCACTGTCGACGATCTGAAAAATGCAATCCGGGACTGCTTCGCCTCGAGCCACAAACTTGCTCGACTGAGCTTTCCATTTCTCGTGCAGAAACTGGACCAGGGGGACGCCGTTACCATTCCGGTCAAGGTACGTGGTCCCAATGCCCACCATGACATTCTGCTGGTCCTCAACTAAAACCATCCGCGCATCCAGACGGACATTTTAAGGACACTGCTTCACTGCCTCGAGCGGTACTCATTGCCCTCTCAGAGTATTGCCCCTTATACTGGGCAGCTCTGGACCTCTTTAAAGTATGAGGTTCGAAACGGTGAAGTCAAGGAGACCATCAACTGCACTCTGGATGTCATGCGCACCATCTCCCTCAGGCTGGCGACAATCCCGCTGGCCAGCTCTCAGGGCACGACTCGCGAAACGAGCCCTCTTTCGTCTTTCATCGACATGGCACTCAGCGAATGTTTTGATGATTTGGCAAATCCGAGCTATACCAAACCTGCAAGCCTCTTGCTAAAGAGCATCATGGAGGCCCATGCCCGGTCCTTTGCCCTTCTCCTTCCTGGCGTCGTCGAAGCTATCAACAAGAACCTGCGCGAGCCGCGAACCCTTGACCACGCCACAGCCTTGATAGGTCTTATCAAGGACCTGCTGGAGGCTCGATCACAGGTCATGGAGAATGCCAAGACCAGTTCCGCTGTCGACCAGCTGCGTGATCTTCAAAAACTCGACTCGCAGATCCGGGAGCCATTTCATGCGATCCTCAATCGTTTCTGGAGGGAGAACGACACAGAAACACCGGATCCCGACAATGTTGCGGTGCTCAAGGAGGTCGCCCAGGGTTTTGCGGCCTTGGTATGTCAAGCATGCCAGGGGGAGGATGGAAGCGCTTCCCTGCTCTGCGACCAGGCGCAGTGCGAGCAGGTATGCCTCCTGATATCCAGCCGTGTCACCAACATCTTCCAGCTGGCTTCTTCTCCAGACGAAGGGATCCGCAAAGAGCTGGCAGACGTCGTGGTGGCCTCGCTGCGGAAGATTGTGCAAGTGTATACAGCAGGGTATGCACCGTTGCTACAGAGGGCCCTATCGACCATCAGAGATCGGACTTGGGGCAAAACTCCTACCAGGAACTCGCTTGCACTACTCAAGACTTTGTTTCTGAGACTTTCGTACATTGGATGCTCTCAGATACCCCTATCCAGCAACCCATACCAGCATCTGTACCTATATACAAGTTCGGTGCTTCTTCTTTTGCACAGCTTTTTGGATAGAGCTGTGCCCTTCGAAGTTTCCACAATAACGCTCTCCGGTATCTTTAGTGCACTTCTGCAGTTCAGAGATGCTTCCAACTCCAAGAATGCCAACGTGCGGTCGAGCTGGATCAACTCTGACTGGAAAAGTTGCACTGCAGACTTTGTCAGACACCATCCGGAGTTTGCTGTGTCTAGACAGCCCTCGAATGCTGGTGAAGCAACATCACTTCGAGATGAAAATGACCTGGCCGGGAATGTGGGCATCGAGGATAGCTTCCGCGGATATCTGGAATGTGCGATGTACCTGACAACGACCCTCTATCAAAGGGCCACTAGTTTGGACGCAAAAGTCCCTAACGCGGTCAGGCTGGGAGTTGACTTCGTCTCCAAGGCTGCATCTGGTGCAGAGGCGTCTTCTGACGAACCGAAAACTGTTGGGAATGGCAGCGCCAGGGACATGGATCTAGCGGACGTCTACCTTCACCAGCTGAGTGACATGGCCACATTCGTCATCCGCGACCTGGAGGAGGCGGAACAGGAGGCTCTGTCGCTCTCTGGCGAAGTTTTTCGTCTGTTCCAGCCCGATGTAACACAGGCTGTATACTTGAGCTTGAGGGATGGCGGGAGAACCAATGTTCTATCTCTCGGAATCGCGCAGGGTCTGCGCCCATTGGCAATGACTTCTATGGTAAGATGCGTATATTTCTTTCTATACTTGAGCCACACAAGCCCGAACGATATTAATATCAATGCAGTTTTCTTCCGAGACCCTCGGGCAGCAGATCGTGGCCGACGCCATGGCCCCAGAGTCCCTCCCCGTAAGGGCGCAAAAGGTCCGCGACCGCTTCGTGACCATTTTGGCAAATAAGTGGCTACCCAAGGCTTCGACGAGTGGACCGCAGCGCGAAGCGTGGAAGGCCACCGTAAACGACCTGTGTGGTGCTCTCGACAAGATTCAGACGGAGGCGTCGTCAACGCCGACCGAGGCCTGCACGGAAAATTACGTGAGGGTTCTTGGGTTCGCGGCCGGAGCAGTGGCGAGACGCGACAGGGACGTTGAGGGCCTGGCCAAGGGCCTAGCGTCTCTGCCAGCGTCGCTCGGGGAGCGAGGCGAGCACATGGCCCGATGCCTCGAGGAGCTACTGGCCGTCAAGGGCCGGCTGAGCTTGCAGAATCACGCGATCCTGAGGCCGCTCTCGGAGCAGTGGCTCTACGTTTGCGTCGTCAAACCGAAGCTGCAGCTGTCGTTCCCCATGGTTCAGGCCAAGGCCGAGGGCGTCACGAATGCCATCGCGGTAGTTCACGTGCTCAAACACATGGACTTTGCCGTCTACGAGGAGGACATTGAACCTGTGATGCGCATACTGATCGCCGGCATTTCGTCTTTCGGGGCCTTGGCAGACGTCGAGGCGGCGTTGCGGGTTCTTCGTCAAATACTGGCGCACAAAGCCGATGCTCTGAATGACCAGCTCAAGGCCGTCGTGTCGGGCGCTGTGGCGGCGTTGAGCTCGGGGTTGGACCAATCCAAGGAAAAGGAGGTAGCGTCAGCCGCAGCGACGGGACGTTTCGTCAACACGGGAGACCCGGCACGCTGCAGGAAAAACAGTCTGCAACTGCTCCAAGAGCTGGCTGAGAAGCTGGACGGCCAGCTTCTGAGTCAGCACAAAGCTCTGCTTTCTCGTGTCCTGGCTACGGCCTGTGGCGATCCGGTCAGGGAGGTGCGACAGTCTGCCATGAGCGCGCGGAGCAGCTGGTCGAAGCTTGCATCTTGAACAAATGGAACAGCTTGAGTGGTGAAAGAGTCATCGTGGCACAACCAAGGAAGACACATGAGCCACGGCTTCTTACAATTCGTCGCCAGAGCACAATAATCAAAAACCTAGTATACACAACTTTTTGATTTTACGATATTTCCCCTATACTCAATCTGAGTTTCCTCACGCCTTGCGGCGTTTCCCCCCCTTCTTTGCCGACACTGAACCGGTCGAGTCGGCACCTGTAGCAGTTGTATCAGACGTCGCCATGACGGCATCCAACACCTCGGCACTGTAAAGCCCATCCTGGGGCGCAGACGCGGCCGCTGGGGCGGCACTGGGGATGCTCGCCAGCCTCTTGGAGTCCAACTGGGCTATCGCGGGAACGGACGTCGCCAGCATTGTTTGGAAGGGCGCGGCGACGAAGTGGCCGACTGTGTCAAACCACTCGGCGAACGGACGGGCGACAGTGATGGTCTGGCCCTTGGAGGCGCCCTTGGGGACGATTGTTATCTTGAGGCGGTATGTCGGGTCGTATTTTTTGACGCTGGACGCGATAGTGACCTAGAAGGAGAGCGGCGTGTTAGTCGTAACCCGGAAGACTTCTTGTTGCGCAGATATTGGATCGGAGAGAAAACAAACCTTGTCCCCGCTAGGTGCCGTGCCGACGTAGACAATGTCCCTCTCCACGGCGAACGCCCAGAACGTGAGGGCGCCGTTCAGGAGGGCGTATAGGGCGACGGCGGCGGCAGTGTAGTACTTTGTGTCGTCGAAGCCCAGCTTGTAGTCCCAGAGGAAGCAAGCGGCCGAGATGGCGAAGGCCGAGTAGCCCAGCGCCAGGCGGACGTCTGTGAGGGTGTGCGACTGCTTGAACTTGAGCGAGTTCAGATAGTTTGGGATGGCGTCGTCGGATGTGTTCTTGAGGTCTGGATAGAGGAGCATAGAAATTAGTTCATATTCAGGAGCAAGACGCCGGAAAGAGAGGAACGAGTAGCAGTGGCTAGCCAGGCTGTTTAGCTACGACATGCGCGGGGGCAAGACCAGATAGATGAATATGGCCCAGGCCAGATGCTTACCGGCTATGTTGTAGACCGAGATCTTCTCTTGAGAGACTGCCATTGTAGCTGACTGGAAGGTGCGTAGGCCCTTTGTTTGTTTCGCTAACCGCTGCAACAGGGAGGGCGAACTGTGGCGGATGAAAATGGTATGTCTGCTGTTTGCGATTCGATTTGGAGATGTTTCTATACGCCGGCGCGAGCTCGAATACGTGGTCGGATGGATGTAAGCTTTACTCTGGTGCAGGGTAGCCCCGGGCTGCCGGCATATTCTCAGCGGGCCCCTCTTCTGTGCAAAGCGCCACGTACCGCTGTAAACACGCCCTAAAGCGATACTGTGACGGGCGGGCTGGGATGAGTTGGATCCACTTCGACACTCGACGACGACAGACAGTGACCTGCATCCTTACCACGAACCTGGCTGTGTCAGTGTATCAAGACCCGGACGGCACCTACGCTCGCACCTACTTTGTCGCTGCATTGTTCAGGAACGACACCAAAGCGATATCATGACTGCGCAAGTCCCCGTCCAGACGATCCATAGGGACCCCCAGCTATTGTACGTCCACCTCCTTGCGCGGTGTTCTTGAGAGCTGCAGCTAACCGAGCGGCTGATTTTAGCTACTGGATACTGGGTCCCATTACAGTGGTCATGGTGAGCAAGGACGGCTACAACATCTGCTTGCCAGGAAGACTTCTGTTCTGACGACGATCGTCTTTCTCCAGATCCTCACCGGCATGTTGCGACACTACGCCGCCGTTCTCATGGCCGTCGTGCCCAAGAAGGTCGACGCCAGGACCATGCGCGAGCAGCGGTCCCTAATGCACGGCATCGGCGTGCGCACAAATTACCACGCGCTATCCAAGCGGTCCTTCGTCACCCGCCGCGACGCGTTGACCGCGGCCTACGAGTCCGGCGCCTTTCTCAAGGCCCCCGAGAACCGAGGCCAGGCGCCGCCGAACCCGATGACGGACCCCAATGCTATGGAGGGCATGATGGGTATGATGAAGAACAACATGGCCATGATCGTGCCCAACACCCTCATCATGAGCTGGATCAATGCCTTTTTCAGCGGCTACGTCATCAGTAAGAGAGAGATATGCCGGCCCTCCAAATACGTGTGCGAGTGAGCACACCTGCTAACGGCAATTGCAGTGAAACTGCCATTTCCATTGACCGTCAAGTTTAAGAGTATGCTCCAGGCTGGTGTTGCGACCCGCGATATGGATCCGCGGTGGATGTCAAGCATCAGCTGGTACTTTCTCTGCATTTTCGGCTTGCAGTTTGTCTTCAACTTTCTGCTTGGCAGTGACAATGGTATGTCTCGATATCATTTGCTTCATCTACTGGAGGAACGGCGGCTCCTCTACACGGTATAGAAAGGCCTTAACTAACATGACCGTACCCCCCGCAGCCGCAAATCAGATGGCTCAACAGATGGGACAGATGGGACCCCAGGCCCCTCAGGCGTTCGGCGCAGGTGTTGACCCGGATAAACAGTTCCTCGCCGAGGCCGAAAACCTTGCCGTCATCGAGCACTACTCCGTCCTCGATGACGTGGAAACTAGGCTGCTTGAGAGGATTGGCGCGTGATCGGCAAATGGCACGCTCACGAGGCTGGTTGGTTTTTTCTTTTTCTTTTTGACCCAATTCAAGCGTAGACTGCGCGTTCAACCATCAACCTCCATTCCTCCATTTTGTCCCTCTTCCTCTTCAGCCGCGCCACCGCCGTCGTCGCCCCACCAAAGGCATACGCCCAAACCCTCTTCCTTCATTGTACCCGTGATGCGATAGGGGGGCTTCTTTTCCAGGGGCTCCCCGCCCTCGATGGGTTTTGTCGGCGTCTGATCGTGCCACTCCTCGGAGCTCACCCGGAATCGGACCATTTCGTGGATGTCATAGTACATCTCCTGGTCCTCTACGTGCCATACCCACAGGGACTGGTCGTGGTCGCTATGGGGGCGGTCAGTTGTGTTGACTGATGGGGTTGAAGGGATGGCGCCCGCTCTAGACTTACAATGTTGCACCCTCGGGCAGCTCATCGTAAGGGACGAATATATCGTCAAAGAAGTCGGTGCGTACTGCGTGGGCGGTGTCAGCATGCCGCGGCGAGATGTCTGTATAGTCTCGGGGTGCAGAAATATACGAACAATGTATGCCATCTTTGACGCATCGACTTATCCTTGCGAGGAGAACTTCACCCTTGTACGGCCTAAAGATGACCAGGCGACATTCAACTTGATACCGCCCGCATAGTAGCAAAGTTGTCAGCACTGGCATCCCCATACTGACATTCGTCGCCTGCCTCAGAAACCGGACTTGCGTCCTTACCATTGACGTTGACCAGGCCATCGCCATGACCGATGAGACCCTCAGAAGCCCATAACAGATCGTACATGCAAATGCAGAGTCCCACTTTTTGAATGACCTAGGTTTTTCGTCAGCTCTGAGCCCGAAAGGACGGCCCAAGAGAGCGAGAAGAATCTCCAACAGGAAAACTCGAAATGGTCTCACCTTGTCGCAGTATTTTTCGTTTAAATTGTCTTCTATTGCGTCGATACTCAGCTTGGAAAATTGGGCGGGCTTGATTTGGACCAAGTCGGCAATCTTTGTCTACCCCCGCGAGCTCTTTTCCGTCAGCCGACTTTTCCCATATACTATAGCAGCTAGATGTGCACGCGTACCAATATGAACATGGCGAGGACCTGTTTCCTGCGAGTTGCCTGGTATGATCCAAGTAAATTTACAATGGCGGCATGCTCTGCCAGTACGACTTCTCGAATTTGTTACAACTCACTCTCGACTGCTTCGTTGCCCCACTGTATTTTTACGCTGCCAGGCCCCTTTACCGCTTTCCAGTGGATCCACTATGGCTGCACCAACACCAATCGATCCCGCCATCGTTGAAATCCAATCTCAGGCTTTTGCCTTCCATCCCCGAATCGCTACCTCTTGGAGATAGCATCAACCGACTTCTCTTCTCCATCGTCCATCTTCAACAAATCCCATCACCGAAAAGTTGTACAAAGAACAAAGTACTGTTACGTGACGTACAATTGTATCGAGTTGACTCTGTTTCGCCGCGGGCAAGCTGGGTTAGTCTCCTCCCACGGGTTTCACCCTGTCCGTGTTGCTGCGGATCGCGACCATCGTTACTCGACTGAAAAGGTCGACATACTCCTACAAATCATACACTATAACAGAAGCCAAAAAGCCTACGTGTCTACTATTCTCACGCGCGTCGAAGCTGCTGACTGACGCATTACGTGCAGCATCGTGACGGCCGCCACCATGGCAACCTACGGCTATGGCCCTCCTCCTCCGCCTCCCGTCGGCGCCCCCCAACAACCATACCAGCAACAGTACGGCCAGTATCAGCAGCCACCGGCAGCTGGACATGGCCATGGTAACCATGCAGGGCGAGGTCGGGGCGGCCCCGGCGGGCGCGGCGACTTCCACGGCGGCCAACCCCCATCCTACCCTTACAACAACCAGCCGCAGCCATCCAATTATGCTGGGCCTCATCATGCACCCCCGGTGAGTCGTTTCGTAGCCTCTGTGTTTGACCGTCGAGTTGGTTTGTCTTTTTGAGCCTAGGTGCTAACGAATCTCTACAACAGCCTCCCCACACGCCCCTAGCACCCCAGAACTACCATCCAAACTACGCGCCCCAGCACTATCAACAGCCTCCGTATCCTCATCAGCAACAGTACCCCCACCAGCAGCCGCAGCAGCCCCCACAGCCGCCCCAGCAGCCGCCGTATCCTCATCACTATCCCCCTTATGCTCAGCCCCCAAGCGCACCACCTCATCAGCCGTGGGGAGGTCCTGCAGCCGCTGGTCATCAGCCTGCTGGGCCGGGCGGCCACTACGGATCAGGGCGCGGTCGAGGCGGCCACCAAGGGGACCGTGGCGGACACAAGCCAGCTGCTGCTATGGGACCGCCGCTGCGCATGGGTTTTGACAACCGCGGTCCAGAGCCGCCTGCTCTAGTGAGCAGCGCTAGCGTTTACCCTGCCCAGCCGTTCGCGCCTCCTCAAGGACCAGCGCCGTACGCACCACAGCCGCCGTATCATCCGGGTTACCCGCAGCCAGGGCCATCACACATGCATCCCCCCGGCCCACCTCACTATGATCCGTACCAGCCTGGCCCGCACGGCGGAGGTCGCCCTCATGGACGAGGTGGCTTTCATAATAACAACCGCGGTCGCCCTCATCATGCGGGTGGCGACAAGATGCGCCACAATAACCATAACCATAAGAAGCCCAACGGGGCTCCAGCCACCCCTCACAATGTGCATCAGAAGCCTGATGCACCATCGGCGGGGAAAAAGAAGAAGCGCAAGACCAATACCCTTGGCCTTACCCCGGGGGACGAGTCAGATGACGATTTGAACGAAGAGGCGAAGCTTGTCGAGCTGATAGGCCCAGATGCCCCCAAGTATGTTTGTTTCCCTCTTGATATCTCATTTTGCTTGCCTAAGGGCTAATTTTAGCCATGTCGCTTTGTCACTATTTTTTTTTCTTTCGAGCCCTTGTATTGACCTAAGCGACACTTCAACAGCCCTACCGACATCGCTGCATGGATAGCAGAACGGAGAGCCAACTTCCCCACGCAGGCACGCATTAAAGCTCAGGCTGCCGCTGCAGCTACTCCCGCCGGTGACAAGACAAAGGAAGGCAAAGATGCCGCAGTATCATCGCTTGAGAAGCAGAAGCTCAAGGCTGAAAAGCTTAGAAAGCAGCTCGAGAAGGTGGAGTCCAGCATCAAGCGCAAGAGAGAACAACAGGACGAAGGCGATGATATGAGAGATATCAAGGCCAGTCCTTCGTCTTCTGATGATTCCCAGTCGGACTCGGAAAAGCCCGAGGTGCTGCCTAGCCGCCCTGCCGTGCCGCCGCCGTCGAAGAAGGCAGACCCTACGAAACACTGCAAGTACTATTCGACAGGAGGCGTATGCGGCAAGAAAGGCAAGTGTCGTTTTGTTCACGACGAAGCGGTACGATCTGCCGCGCTTAGAGAGCGCGAGATGAACGGCGGCAGAATAACGCTCCAGCAACGCCTGACTTTGAACGACAAGGATCAAGAGGATCTCACGATTGTGAAGACGCTTCAATATCTCAAGGAGAAAGGTCTTATTGATCAGTCCGCCATTGCTCCCAACTCGCAGCCAACCAGGTCTGAGACAAGTGCCGACCTGCCAGCTCGCCCCGCTGTGGTTTCTACCCCATCGCGCGCATCCGCAGATCCGTATCAGGGATGGGACTTGAACGGTTTTGGCAACTCGGGAGCTAGGGACTCGGCCTAGAGGACCGAGTACCCAGGCGGTTTGTCATGATATGTGTTTTGACGGCGAGGTGCCCGCGAAGCGATGGCTGGTGGCAATTTCTTTGGTTTTTGCGTGTACTCAAAAGTCTTTTTTGTGTCTCCATACCCTTTTCCGTCTTGGTCTGCTTGTGTGTGTTTCAACAGCAGCCTAAGTGGCTGATAATCTGTGCGTTTTAAACATCCCCCGTGTTAAAAGACAAGTTTTTTTTTCATTCCTTTGGTATCAAGTCTACTCTCCTGACTTATCCAGGAGAACAAAATACTTGTTACGACTATCAGTTCTCTTATGCTTATTGCCCAACTTCAGGAAGTTTCCAACATAGATCTCGAACCAACGCGCCCGCGGATTGGTGTCCTTTTGCTTGACTGCTACTGGCGTCCCAGCTGCTCTAATACACCCAAGTATCACGCCAGCACGAGAAGTTCATTGCACTCGCCTGTGCGTACGGATTTGCTCCTCTTTGTGGACTTTGGAGTCCAATTGACTACCCTAGCATTCATTTGTGCCTGGCTCAAATGCCTCGTCCATGCACTGATTGAGGATACAACGCTTGGTTGTGGGCTTTGAGTGGATATATTTATTAATCACTAACCCAAAGGCAAAACAAAAGCTTATGATATCCACCAACTCCTTGCCAATCTAAGCATGAAATTTGTTGCTTTTTCAGTCGAAAACCTCCCATGGCAAAAGGCGTAACTAGCCAGCGAGAATCTGCACTGAGATTGCCTGCCATATGTTGTCTTTTGCCGTATCAACACGGTGTATAGAGAACCACCTGACTAGCGCCGCTTGGACACTGCTTCCAAAAGACGTCTTTTCCGTTCTTCCTTGGCCAGCTTGAGCCTCTGTTCCAGGGCTTCTTGTTCCCGGTCCTCGCGGCGAGCGAGAACCTCTGCTCTGTGCTCCTCCTCGTCAATGTCGGACAAGCCAGCCTCCATATCGGACTCCTCATCCTCGGAGGCTTGGCTATATCGGGGCCTGCCGTAAGCAGGCTCTTCTTCATCGTCGTCGTATTCGATGAAGTCGTCCATGTCTTCGTCGTCTTCGTAGTAACGGTCCTGGCGAGACCGGTAGTCGCGCGAGCCTCCCAGGCCTGCTGTGCGACGGCGGTCGCCATCCCGTGGATTCGCAGTCGAAGCCGAGGCGTGCCCAGGTTTCGCCGCCCCGTTGGGTTTTGGGCGTGCAGTGCCTTGATAACCCGTCGTTGCCACGGCTGCCTTTTTGACCTTCTTCGCCTCGATGGGCGCAGCGGCCGCCGCCTCCCTCTTGCCACTGGTGGCAACTCTGGCGGCGCCACCGGGTGCACCTGGACTGCGTATGCTCTTGTTCGGCGCGTCACCTTTCCTAGAGGAACCTAACGACGCGGCTGCCATTCTGCTCTTGGACGATAGAGAGCCCCCAGACCTGCCGCCGTCCCTCCCGTTTGTTGGCGGGCCGCGTGATGCGTCCAACTTCGGATCCGTTCGTTGACGGACCAGCGGCGGTTTCTCAGTCGCCTTGTGTTGAATCTTGCCTACAGGTCCCTGGCTCTGTTGTGCTTTTGCCGCACGAGCCATGATCTCGGCAAAGGAGCCCTTTTTCGGGGCCGACTTCGGGGCGGCACCAGCTGTGGATTCAAAACCCGATGCCCGTGGCGGCGCACCAACGCCCGACCTCGCTGCCGGTGCTTCCGCCGCCAGCCTCGGTCTTTGTGGCGGCGCAGCTGGCCGGCCTACGCTCCTTGCAGGGTTTGCGCTCGACGCGGCCGCCCGCCTGTTCGGGTCCGAGGTTCCTTGGTAAGCTGGTCGCGCGGTCGATGTAGTCGTCGATGAAGAGGCGGCGGGGACAGGGG
>JASAOQ010000543.1:0-20633 GCA_031306065.1 Pseudopyricularia cyperi | reverse complement strand
GGCAACGCCACCGACGCCGCCGCCTCCAGCACCAACGTCCAGCAGTTCACCGGCGCCATCGGCGGCGCCGCCCCCGCCGTGCAGTTCACCGCCGGCGCCGACCGCCCCTTCACCGTCAACGGCAACACCTTTGTCAACGCCGACGGCGCCCTGAACCGCTCGTGCGACATCCAGAAGAACGCCTGCTTCAACGCGGCCAACAGCGGCCAGCTCGCCGGCGGCACCGGCCAGTGCTCCACCCAGCAGCAGCAGTGCGCCGCGTCCGTGGCGGCCTCGGCCGCCGCCGTCTCCAAGACCAAGCGCGCCTACATCACCCGCGGCCGCCGCCTTTCTCGCTAGAGCGGCGAAGCGGTTCGAGGGGATGTAGCTTTAGTTTTTTTTTATTTCTCTATCGTGTGTTTCTTTTAATTTTTCATGTTTTGTTTTTGGGGTTCTGCTGGATAGGGTTGGGGGGCCTAAGTTTGGGACTGCTTTTCTTTGTGTAAATTGATATATTTCTTTACTTTGGTAGGAGTCCCCTCTCCGTTCTCCTTTTTTTTTTCTCCAAAAATATCAAAAACTTGTTGAGATGCCAATGCTGTCTGTACACATGACTTTTGCTTATTCATCCCGTGAGTTTGTTGATCTATCTGTTGGAATAGGGGCTGCACGTGGTCATGCGCTTCCAACACAGGTGCATAAGTCATAAGTCAGGGATTTACAATTCCCCCAACTTTTTGGAGTCAGTAGTGATTAATAACCCAAGTTGCTCTACATAGTAGGTACTTACTGTACCTCATCTCGACATCGTCCGAATCCCCCTATCCACGGGATTCGTGGGATGCTTCAACCCCCTGAAGCCAGGGCAGATCTTGCCTAGGGATCTACTTGCCGGGCTATCCATCCCAGTCCCCGCGTCGGCCCTCTCGGCCTGGGTGCAGCAGCCGTCAAGTTTCGCGCATGAGTTTCAAGTCGGACAACACCTCTTTGTAGCGAATCCTCTGTTTTCGTTGGCAAATATACTCGAAACCGTCCATATTGTGATAGTCTAGTCTGGGTAGTTTCTGTGGTCACTCCAGTGGTATTTTCAACTAGATATGTCGACCCTCCCCGCCCTTCATGGGAAAAGCTCGTACGCAAAGGTTTTCTTTTGGCACACAGTTCAGTACAAGTCGACATCCATATTCTCCAAACAATCTTCTATGAGGTACGCTTTGGCTGGCCTGGCTTTAGTTGCCGTTGCCGTTGCCGTTGAAGTTCTGCTTGGCCAAGGCCGTTAGAGATGTCCGCCAACTTTCGCCATCGCAGGAGCATTTAGCGTGATTATTTCTAGGTCTGAACGCTCACTCACCCGGTTGCCACCGTTTCCAAAGCGGTTGCCGCCCCCGCCGTTGTTGTTGTTGCCGTTGCCGTTGTTGTTGTTGCCGTTGCCGTTGTTGTTGTTGTTACCGCCGCCATTGTTGTTGTTACCGCCGCCGTTGTTGTTGTTCCCGCCGCCGTTGTTGTTGTTGTTGCCATTGTTGCCTTGTATGTCGTCCAAAGCGTCCTGCACGATCGGGTCCAACTCGAGCTCGGTCTGGATTCCCTGTGCCTGGTTCTCCGCAAGGGCGTCGGCGGCTACCTGTGCAGCCGCCTTTGCCGCTTCGTCTTGCGCGGCCTCAAACTCGGGACCGGAGCTCTGGCCGACTGTGCAATGCAATACCTTGATGTCAGCATCACATATGCACGGGTCAAAATCGCAGTTATCACTGCTGATGTTATGACAGCGCAGCGCATTAAGGTAGAGTTCTGCAACATGGATAGAAAGGTATGTCCCGAGTTGAAGCAGAACATTTCACTTACAGACACCGGCCTCACCAAGGGCTGTGGCAAATGCAATATCAACGGCAGCCTCAATAGCCTTGACAGGAGTCAGTGTGTGTCTTCGAACTACTGGATAGGAGCGGGATAGAGACTTACTGTGGCCCCGTTGTTGGCCCTGTCGTTCTGGGGGTCTGGGATAGGCGCCGCAGCCACGAGCGATGCCACCAGGAGGACCAAGGGTGTGAAAGACCGCATTGTTAACTGCTCGTTTGGATGAGTCGGGACCGTGATTAAAAGAAGATAGTCGATGTAGTGAGTGAAGGAATCGGAGCACAGCTGTATCATGTCCAGTTAGTTCATGACGACAATGCAAATACGCCGGCAATACAGCCAAATATTACTTTTACTTGCCTCTTTAAGAATCCAAAGAATGTGAATATATACTTGTAAAAGATTGTAGACAGACCAAGAGGTAGCAGCCAGTTGCTAGAAGAGAATAAAAGTCAAAAGGAAGATCTGAGCATTCGCCCAACAGCAGGTGCATCATGGCAGACCGGCGATATAAACCTCAGTCGGTAGACACAGAGGGTGGACACAGAGTGGTCGGAAGGTAGCCCGTCCGTCCATTCTTGGCTCTCAAAAGTAACTACCGCGTGGATAAAGAATCTGGTACTTTGTCGACCATTTGGCCAAGCCAGATCACGGCCTCAGTCGCAGACATTTCTGATGCGGACTTGGCGCCACTCCGTGGCAGCAGATCCAGAATGGGGTTGAATCACATCACATCAGTACAATTTGGCTGGTTGGAACGTCAAGCCAAGGCAAAGACATGATGTTTGATCTACGCGGCTCCAGCACTTTGCGCGCATCCTGGAATGGCTTTTGGATCGACGTTCCCCTGGCCAGTTGAGCCAACCATGATTAGAGTTGTTATTATTAATCGATTGATTGAAGGCGGCCAAGAAACATTATCAAACGCTGATGTTGGTGAGGCGCTCGAGGAGATGCGAGCCACCTGTGGCAGGCAGGCATAGGGCGGCCCGTATAAGGCGGCGCATTTCTGCAATGGCAACGAGGCAGCAATATCTTATGTGAGGACAGCAACAACTCGAGATTACAAGATATGACACCAGGTAGATTATCTGAGAATTGGTTAACAAAGTTGCAGCAGTGATTGATATTAGAGTCGATTTCAATGATCGAGTTCAATGTGACATTCCAGCACTGCGATCGAAACCGAATCACAGCTGGAGGCTGGAGTGGTAAGGCTAGGACGGGGCATATATTTCCAGGTATACCCAGGCGAGTACTAACGGCGAGCATTTGATCAATCGATGTACAGCATTGGATGATATAAACTCACCCGGAACTCATCCAATATCTCCCCTGACGTCTATTGCCTTCAAAAATTCAGTTTAGCTCCGCGTTCATCTCAACTTGCGGTTCACCGCCAAAACAAAGTGATTTCCATATATGGCGTGTATTAGACATGGAATGAGCGTCTCGCCTCACGGCAACAGTCGGAACCCAGAACGCAATGGTAAGCGAAAGCGTCAAGTGAATCGAACGGACGAATCTCCAGCTCTACCAGTCTTCTCGCTGAGGAGCCTGCCCCGAATGAACGTGGCCCAAGGCGTTGCCTGCCTAGAGACATAACCCATGGTACACAACCCGTGGTTGTGCGTTGGTAGCAAAATGTGACTATCGTTGTGAACAACTCCGTCCCTATCGTACGCGGCTGAAGCTTTCGCTCGCATGTATGAATGCCTGCTGAAAGTACCACCAACCTCCTCCCTTCCGGGTGAACTCAAGTCCAGCGCCTGGTCAGGCTGTAGGTAGCGCCAAGCAACAGCCTGCCCTGGTCTCCATTCTCCGTCGTTATCAATGGTGTTCTACACAATGTGACTGAGGGCTGTATCTCGCATTCATCCACAATGGCTGCCGACGCCCCTGCTCGCCAAAGTCTGACAGCGTCGTGGACCGGGATCCACAGATCGAGCTCAAATCTGCTGTTAAAGAACTCGTAGCCTCAGGCCACGTCGCCGGACTGGCATCCAGGAACAAATGGGATTGTCTAGAGTACATCCTTCCATATATCCACTTGTGGACGGAAACTCCAAGGTTTTCGAAGACGAAATTATAGAGGTTGAGGACGCAATCGAGAAATGGGTGGGAAAAGGCGAGGTCATACCTGATGACAACATAGAGAAGTACGGGGAGTACCGTAACTGGATCGGCTTTCCCGACAAACAATATTGTAAGTTCTTTGGCCTTGTCTTGGCTCGTATGTCCCTTGACGACTGTACAAGACGTACAAAGACGCCGACTTCCCATCTCTCACAGGGTCCAACCTACACCCGAAGTAGCATTCGTCCACGTACAAGACTCTGGAGAAGTTGATTGCAAAGGCCAATCCTCTTTGGGAGAGATGCTTGGTTTTGTGATGTGAATACGGGAACCCGCTCAAGTATTGCCCTGGACTCGACCCCCTCGCATCCCCGAGTCGGTGGCACCGGAGTAAGTCATTCATATCTGCCACGAATGGTATGTGTATGTTTTTACTGTGTATGGCGCCCGATAGTGATCTAGTCGAGACAAATTGGAAATTCAGTATTGAAGAGGTTGAAGACATGGGCTTTGATAAATATCCGCATCCGCTGATAGATTTCGATTCGGACGACGACTAAGAAAGGTTAATGCATATATGGAACGCTGTGCGCGAAGCCAAGCAGCCAGAGCCGTCTCCTTTCTGGCCATGAATTTACAAGGTAGATGAAGAGCTGCGTCTGGCCAAAAGATATCGGGAATCGGGATTGCAGATCATTACAAAGATCGTGTCGATAGAGCTTACACCCGAAAAGCCAAAGTTCGACGCCGGATCGTGGCATGTAAGCTGACGATGCTTCAACGGCGTCTCTTTGAAGAGGGCGAGGATTACTTCCTAACTCCTGTCCACACCAAAGTTATAGGTCGAGGGTCTGATGAATGAAAGAATCGCTGCAACGGCCCTGTACTACCTTGACAGCGAGAACATAACAGAAACCCGACTTTCCTTTCGCATGCGGACGACTGAGGAACTTGGGGACGAAGCCGGGTTCAGCATGTACGAGTGCGGTTACCGCTGGCTCTAGTTAGTCTACGGGACCACAATGGGTGCCGAGAACAATGGGAATAATCTCCAATACTATGGCTTCGTCACGACCAACCAAGGCCGACTGCTCGAGTTCCCAAACACTATGTAAGTACTTTAGCGCCGCGGCGGATTTGCCGCCCGTGAGGAATCCTACATTGAAGGGCTTTTGGAGAGCACTAGAAACCAAGAAGAGTAACCGCCCTTTCAAATAGCCAACACGCAGTTTCGCCCTACGAGCTCTCGGACACGACAAGGCCCGGACACAGACGCTTCGTCGCGCTGTGGTTGGTGGATCCACACACGCGCATCTCGTCCACGGCAAACGTCCCGCCGCAGCAGCAGTCGTGGTGGCTCAAGTCCATTCTGGGCAAGACCCCGGCGAAGCAAGAGGAAGTGGCGGCAAAGATACCGCCGGGGCTCCTCCGGCCGTTGAGCGAGGCTGCAGCGACCAGCTCCCTCGACGACCGGGTCTCATCCTGAGGGAGCCGGCCGAAGCGCAGGTTTTGCCGGAGGAGCTGGCCAGAATGATACGTTCACACTTCTTGACGGAGGGGTACAACTTCTGCGAGCATTAGCCGGACGTTGGCTGGAATTGTGGCGCTCCTTTCTGTGGTCAGTTTGTGGTCAGTTTGGATACTGAATGGGCATGCATCAGAATGGGTGCCGTGGTGCGTAGGTACATAAAGTTGCATTTGTTTTGTTTAGTGAGGTCGGATCCGATGCAGGTACCAAACGTCGCACTCCAAATCAAACCGTTGAAGATGACAAGTGTCACGTGAGCATCATCATCCCTGCCTGCCTTCGTCATACTGGTGGGGTGGGCTTGGCGGGTTCGTAAATGGCTGGCTTGATTACCTCATCATGGACAGCTCGCTATCTCACAGCCAGGCCAGGCCTGCCAGCCGGCCAGCTCGTGCAGTGGAAGGGAAGCTCGCGCCCCAGCACTGACATCGCGAACCCATCTCCAATCGCCCTGCCGCCAGAGCCATCCCCCCGATAGTTTCCGTTCGCCCTCCCCGCCCGCCCGATTCTGCCATCTATGATAGCTCGCACGCCAGCAGACCCTTCTTGCTTGTAGCGGACGCATTCATCCCTAGTCCGTTAGCAGCTCTGAAACTCATTGTCCGCCGAGCCCCAGGCCCGGGGAAGAGCAAGCTTGTGCCCAACATGGCGTCGGTCCCAGCTCCGCCCGAGGACCAGGCTCGCCTGCTCGAGGATGCCTTGGTAGCTGTGCGCCAGCAGACGCAGATGATGCGCAAATGTTTGGACACGCCAGGGAAGCTCATGGATGCTCTCAAATGCTGGTAAGCGACCAACATCCATACCCCCCAAGTTCCTTCTTCGCATCTTGCCTTTGCTGGGCCAGCCACGATCAGATTGCACGGAGTTGACAGTCGCACGCCCATCAACTGCAGCTCTACCCTCGTCTCGGAACTTCGCACAAGCAGTCTAGGCCCTAAACAATATTACGAACTGTACATGGCCGTCTTCGATGCGCTGCGCTACCTCTCCGTTCACCTACGCGAGAACCACCAGGTCAACCACCTCGCCGACCTCTACGAGCTCGTCCAGTATGCCGGCAACATCATCCCGCGGCTATACCTAATGATCACCGTGGGAACCGCCTACATGGCCATCGAGGCGGCGCCAGTCAAGGAGCTCATGAAAGACATGATGGACATGAGCCGTGGTGTCCAGCACCCCATCCGCGGTCTTTTTCTGCGATACTACCTATCCGGCCAGGCGAGAGACTGCCTGCCCCAGGGGGAGGGCGACGGGCCCGAGGGCAACCTCCAGGACTCGATCAACTTTGTCCTGACAAACTTTGTCGAGATGAACAAGTTGTGGGTGCGGCTGCAGCATCAGGGTCATTCGAGGGAGCGCGAACAAAGGACACAGGAGCGCAAGGAGCTGCAGCTGCTTGTGGGCTCGAATCTAGTCCGGCTGAGTCAATTGGTCGACCTGGAGGCCTACAAGTCGGCTATTCTCTCGCCGCTCCTCGAGCAGGTCGTGCAGTGCCGCGATGTCCTGGCGCAGGAGTACCTGCTAGAGGTCATCACGCAAGTCTTCCCTGACGAGTACCACCTACACACCCTCGACCAATTCCTTGCAGCAGTATCGAGGCTGAACCCGCACGTCAACGTCAAAGCCATCGTCATAGGCTTGATGGACAGGTTGTCCGACTATGCCGAGCGCGAGTCGCAGAACGAACCTGAGGCGGATAGAGAGTCGATGGAGGCAAACGCGCTAGCGCAGCTGCTAGAAAAGATCAAATTGGCCAAGGACAACGCATCGTCATCTTCCCCGCCCCCGCCGCCTCCGGCTGGAGACGACACGAAACCTCCAGAATCGGGTGAAGAGGGTGCAAACGGCGACAATGCAGATCCCGAGCCGCCCGCCGACACGAATAACCAGGATGAGCAGTCAATAGCCGACAGTGAAGCCACCGCAGTCAACGGCCAGGATGGAGAGGGCAACGGCGAGCAGCCAGAACCCGTCAAGAAGCACAGGGGAATACCGGAGAACGTCAAGTTGTACGAGATATTCTTTGGCCAGGTCAAGAACCTCGTGCAGGCGCAGCACCTCCCTATCCAGGATACGATCGCTTTGCTTGTGTCGCTAGTTAACCTCGCCCTCAATATCTATCCCGAACGCCTGGATTACGTTGACCAAGTCTTGGAGTACGCCACCATCAAAGTCAGGGAACACGCCAACAGCCCCGACCTCCACTCACCTCCAGCACAACAAAGTCTTCTGGCCCTACTACAGGCCCCTCTGAAGAGATATGTGTCCATGTTTACTGCGTTGGCCCTGCCGACTTACGTGCCGCTATTCCAGGCACAGACCTACCCGACCCGGCGAGCGGTTGCTGGCGAGGTTGCTAGAACTTTACTCCGCGAGCGCATCCAGGTCTCTACCGTTGACCAACTCGAGAATGTGCTAGAGATACTCAAGGTATTAATCAAGGAGGGCTCGCATCCACCACAAGGCTACCCGGGTGTTGCGTCGGCCCGACAACGCGCCATGGAAACGGACGAGACGTTGGAGGAGCAAGGATGGCTCGCCCGCATCATCCACTTGCTGCACTCGGAAAACAACGACACGCAATTCAAGCTTTTGCAAATGACGTGCAAGGCATACAACGATGGTAATGACCGGATACGTACAACAACGCCGCCGCTAGTCACCGCTGGCATGAAGCTTGCCCGCAGGTTCAAGGCGCGAGAGCACTACGAGGACAACTGGTCCACACAGTCCTCGGCGCTTTTCAAATTCCTGCATTCGGCCATTTCGACGCTGTATGCGCGCGTCAACGGCGCCGGAGCGGCCGAGCTCTCCCTGCGCCTCTTCTGCGCCTGCGGCCAAACGGCCGATGCGGCCGGCTTCGAGGAGGTGGCTTACGAGTTCTTTGCACAAGCGTTCACGGTCTATGAAGAGGCCGTGACGGACTCCAAGGCGCAGTTCCAGGCCGTGTGCGTGGTGGCGAGCGCGCTGCACCAGACGCGCAACTTTGGCAAGGAGAACTACGACACCCTGATCACCAAGTGTGCCCAGCACGCCAGTAAGCTGCTCCGGAAGCCCGACCAGTGTCGAGCCGTTTACTTGGCTAGCCACCTGTGGTGGGCGACACCGATCACTGCAAATGGGGAGGATGAGAACACAGAGGTAGGTCCTGTTCGCTTTGAAAAGGCCTGTAGTTGTGTGCGTGTCAAGCTGACGATATTTGTGTAGCTATATCGAGATGGCAAGCGGGTGCTCGAATGCTTGCAACGTGCGCTTCGAGTTGCAGACTCATGCATGGAGACGGCAACGTCTATCGAGCTGTTTGTCGAAATCCTTGACAGATATGTATACTACTTTGATCAACGGAACGAATCGGTAAGTAATACAGCAGGAAGTGCTTGAGACAAGGGGTAGGAAGAGCCAATGTACTGACGGGGAAAACCTAGGTCACGACAAAATACCTCAATGGCCTCATTGAGCTTATCCACTCCAACTTTGCCGGAAACCAACAAGACTCTGCATCAGTCGAGGCTTGCAGAAAACACTTTCAACATACGCTGGATCTGATCCGTAGCAAGGAGTACGAGGGAATTGTATTGGATCCCAAGTGAGCCACACGTTGAGGTGAGCCACGTAATTGAGGATTTCTTTTCTTTCTTCCCGGAGGGTGAGACGGGTGGCACAAACTGTACATCTTTGGGGACGTTTGCCGACGACACTTTTTTTTTTCTTAATCCATGAAACCTGCTTCAGAAGCGACGAGAAAAGAAAGAAAACAATCAAGCTCGTCCTGCGCCGGCGACGGAGTTGACGGTGAATGAAACTATACATATCTCTGTTGCCTTTCTCTTCCTGTTGTATAGTAGATATTGTTTGGTTTTTTCCATCGGGGTGGAATTTTCAGTCTTTTCTATCCCCCTTTGAATCAAAGCAGCTATGCCGCCGGGCCTCGCTCGATTTCCGGCCCACGTGAGTTATCAAGGTAACTAACATGCTAGTGTGGCATAGATGGTAGAGTAGGTGAGGCTACAAGGAATAGCTCACCTTTGTGCATCTTCTTCATAAAGAGATACCGGAGAGTGTTGCCCAGCAGAATATGGAGGATAGCTGTTGGCCAATGGGTTTTCCAGGAGTCTTCTGCACACAATTATGAAATGATTCTCTGGCGGCGGCGAACTTTTGGCGCTCATCACTAGCCGGATATAAGCCCGGCGCTCACGTAGTAGTTCCATAGCCAAGATCGATGCACTTCTTCAGTACCAATATTGTGTGTTGCAAATCACCCCTTCCGTCGTGGGGGGATTCTTTGTCTCTTCTTTTTTATTTTTGTTTGGCATTGAAGCGAAAAAAAAAAAAGATTGTACATTGAGGAGCATAAGAAAAGTGACAGAATGCCTTTGGTTATGTAAACAAAAGAGAGAAAAAAAAAGTTATATTTTCATGAAGGAATCTCAAGACCAAGGCCCGCTGCCCTCATTATCTTGACGGCCGTCTCCAACCTCTGACTCGCCGTCTCCCAGTCCTCCGCCTCAACGGCGTCGCGAATGGCGGGGAAGTACCCGGGCTCGCGGCTGTTCCATAATTGCGGCCCGAACACTACGTGTTTGAACTGTGTGCGGTTTGGTGCCTGTGCCAAAAACGGTGCGGTTAGTATTGTCGTGCCAAATAGTAAATAGAAGCGCAGGCGCTGTCGGGTTTAGGGTAAGACTTACTCCGCCGTGCTGATCAACATCGAGCAGGTTCGAGTCCAACCGGCCCAGGTGAGCATTGAAATCCATCCGCTGCCTCCCCAGCATGAGCGGCTCAAAGGAACTCGTAGACATGACCAGGTTCTCCCACTTCATCTCCCATTTGCCAAACTTCCTCGACTCGGCCGCGAGGAACTCGGCCGCCTCGCGCAGCTTCATGACGTCCAGGGGCGGGTGGCCGTCCTGGTGCGCGCCCTTGTTCTCGGTCCACTCGACGAACTCCTCGGCCCACGTCGAGAGGCTGTCGGCGAACGCATCCGTGTCCAGCGGGATGACCGGCCGATCTGCGAGCTCGATGATAAGCATGGCGAGGATCTGGGCCAGAAGGGTGTGGTACAAGAAGCCCGGGTCGCCCTGCCGCTCCATCCAATCAAAGGTGTCGTAGCTCGACCTGCGAGGATAGCGGCCGCGCTCGTTGCTGACGCCGGTGAAGCTAATGTCGAGCGACGCCGTGCCCGCAATGTTCTGAAAGGCTGCATAGTCCGACGTGGAGCCGAGGCCCTCCAACTTGCTGTTGCGCTCGTCCCAGAGCACCCGCAGAGTCTGGTTGGCGATCGGGTCGTTGATGCGGCGTAGCACCTGCAGGATGAGGCGACGGAACAAGGGGGAGCCGGCCGCGCGGAACGTCGAGCCAGTGATGGCCTCGTCAAGGTTGATATACGCCAACGCGTCGGAGCGCAGCGAGTCCAGGTTCTTCTCCACGAACTCGGTGGAACCGGCATTGTTGAACTCGCCGCCGTCCCAGCTCATAAAGTCAATGGTCCGCATCGGTGCCCACCCGTGCGCTTTCAGGTCGGCAAACACGCGTGCAACCTCGAGCATTATAGCCGTGCCAGAACCCGGACCCGCAGCTCCAAATGCCATCGAGTCGCGGCGGTTGCCGATGACGATGGACTTGGCTTGCTGTTCGTAACCGCCGATGCGCCCATAAACGTTCCATATCTCCTTCTTCTTGACCTCGTCTTGGTTGTTTTGTAGCCGCACCACAGGCCCAGATAGGTTGCCAGTCCACCACTCCTGTACATCAGGTACGCCGCCAACCCATTCGTCAGGCGTCCTGACGCCAAAGCCCTGCAAGCGTTGAAGCAGCGTCTTTGCATCCCTCCACGCAAGCGGTATACTGGGGATTTTGACCAGTCCCTTGGATTGTTCCAATTCCAGCCGAGTCGGGATACCCCCTGTGGATTCCCACCCGGGCGACAAGGGATCGCCCATCAGCCAGCTTGATAGTGAGACCGACCCACGCTGAACCCCGTCCACTGGCATATACCTTCCGCTAGGAGCTGGCTCGCCCAACCTGAATCCGTCATCATTGGGGTCGCTGTACACAAGGCATCCTGCGAACCCCGCCAACTCGGCCGCCTTGACCTTGAGGCCTACGTCCTCCTGAGTGCCATAATGCCTGACCAGCGCGATGGCGCCTTTGGTGTCGATGCCCGTGTCGTACAGCCTCTTGAAGTCCTCCCTGCTGCCATAGTTGGCATACATGAGTGGCCCCTCAACAACCCCGCTCTTGGAGTGGCCATGGAAGGCGTAAGTCTGTCTTCCCGCCGCCTCGCCTCCGCGCTCCTCCTCATCAATCTTGGCCGACCATTCGACCTCCTTGTTTTCGCCGAGGATCTGGACCGCGCGGCCGCCGTTGGTGGGGTAGTTGAGGTACACGTAGTATTCCTCCACAGAGACATCCTCCAGGCCATACCTCGTGAAGCTGTTCTTGATGTCGGTAGCCAGAGCATAGTCACCCTCTGTGCCGGCAATGTGAGCATAGCCCGTGAGGTGCCGCAGATTGTCTTGGATATAATCTGGGTTCACGTGCACCAACAGCCACGAGCGCACAGATTCGGGGTTGTATTCGCCCACCCGCCGCATGCCGCGCATGAGGTCGCTCATAAAGACAAAGTACAAGAACCCAAGGATCAACGAAACGGCAAAGACACGGCCCATGACTATGCACACCTGCATAGCGTTGACGGCCGGCACCCGCTCCCAGAGCCTGCGCAGGGCCGCGGCTCGCTCTGACGTCGCCTCGCCCAACCCGGCACCCTCGTCCGGCGAGCTGGTAGGGCCGGCCCTTGAGCTCGTCGCGTTCGCGGTCGGCAGCTGTATGCGCAGCCGCGGCATCTGCCACCTCCAGCTCCACCGGGGTAATGAGAAGCCGATTCGTTTCCCGAATATGGAAGGGCGGCCCCTGCCGATGGCGTGGTCGTTGTCATCTCCCATCTCCAGCTCTTGCATCTCCCTCCTGACGTGAGCCGCATCGCCATCGCCGTCATCAGAGCCCCATAGGCTGTCTTCGTCGTCGGTCTCGACCGTCGGTTGTCTGTAGCTGTTTCCATTTTGTCGGCGCGACCGGACCGGGCCGGGGCTGTCCTCGTCGGTGGCTGTTGAGCTGCTGCGCTGGTGGGTCCGCAGCAGGGACCTGGTCTCCTGGGGCCCGTTGCTCCCGGCTATTGCCTCATCGTACGATGGTATCGGCGGGAGTTCCTCAAGAGCCTCGTACCTCTGGTTCGAGTCGGAGGGCATTGTGAGGACGGGCAGGTCGAACGGAGGTTGGTGAAGCGAGCGTTGTGGCGGTTATCGTCATGGGATGAGCCGCAGGCCTCGTCGGTGCACTTGGCGCACAAGGCAGTGCTGCGGTTGTAGGGGATTTCGGGTGTTCAATTCGAAATGGTATTAATACTGGGACAAACAGAGCCGAGCTACTGCCAGAATCGATCGACGTCTCGGGCAGTCAGGGCGAATGAGTGGTGTGGTGGAATCGAAAAGGAGGCGAGGGCTCTCGGCGTGCAGGCGTTGAAACAGAAGCGCTCAGTGTGACAGGGCGCGGTTCTAGACCCGAGTTTAGTCTAGATTGCAACGGAATAGATGTCCGTGGCGGTGGTTATGGTGATGGTGATGGTATTCCTGGTGTTGCTGCTGGCGACGTTGGTAAGGCCAGTTGAGGAAACGCACCGGCTAATCCAGTAGGAACGAACAAAGTCTTGTCAACATCGCCGCCAGGAACGAAGATTGTAACAACAAACCACCAAGTCAATGCACTTTCTCACTTGCAATTCGTGATAACGGCTGGTGCTTGAGTCGATGCGCTGAGAAGGGCTGCGTGTATCGTAGCGTTTCGCGCTTCATTGCACTATCAGATCAATCATCAGTGAGCACCGGTCCGACTGTCCCTAAATTGTGGATACCATTTTGAACTTTAGGGATCCACCTGAGCCACCCTGTTTGGAAAGCCCACGCAAGTCTTTAGTCAGCCACTTTACGTGGGGGTGGTTGTTCTGAACATTGACAACGCCACCACTAATTACCGCGACGACAACAACGACAACGACGACGACAATCACCACCTAGGTACATGACCTGTTACGTCCCTACAAGGTGTAGGTAGATACCATGGCATCGAGAATCTACCCTTGTCTCGCGTATGCACCTCAAATTTCTGTTTTTATGATCAGACGGTCTTCCCCTGCGACCTGCTGAGACGCATCGCCGCCGAAACGTCATTCGACCACTGGTCAATTACCCCCATTGGACGCTTCCAGGCCATCTAGCGGACATCAATTGATGTCTTTGTCGATATCCTCGTCTTCAGTTCCTTCGTTCTTTTCGTTGTCGGGTCGAGCGAGTGCTCGATGCGTTCGGCGGGAATTCTCATGTTCATCTTTGTCGCCGACGTTAGCTCAGTCACATTTCCGTTTTGGGCTGAGGTTGGACATATGCCGACTCACCTACGCTTTGTCCCAAACAACAACAAGATGGCATCACCGCTTGCATTTTCGTATCGATGGCTATGTGGTAGCTCCTTTGTTCTAGTCTGCTTAATATCAACAGGCCCAAGGAAAAGAATTGCTTCCACCAGTCTCAGTCTCGCGATATTAATGCCCTTAATCATCTAACACTGGTCTGGAGCTGGGAGTTTGGATTTTACTTGTGCTTTTCATATAAATATCAGACTCTGCGAACAACACAGAGAAGCAAGCCATCGAATCAGCAGCCATGGCATACAGACCTGGGCGCAATCGCAATGGCAACAACTTGCCTCCTGCGGGAGATCCAAATGCCAACGCCAACCCCGGGTCGAACGGTGCGCCCGGAGGTGGCAACGCATATCGTGGCCCGGTCACACGCCAGCAGGCGCAGGCGCAGGCGCAGCAGCAGCAGATAGCCGCTATACTCGGGCCAGGCGGTGGCCCGCTTACTCGCCAACGGCAGCGGCAGTTAAACCTGTTGCAGCAGCAGCAGCAGCAGCAGAACCCCAATTTACTCGGGGCCACGGCGCGTGCTAATCAGCGCAGACAGCTCCTCAACGCACAACATGCCCAGAATCAACAGCAGCCTGATGCCATGCCCCCAGCAGAGAGAGCTAGGGCTCGACGGGAGGCAGACCATATCCGGAGGCTCCAGGCCCACTGCGATAGGGTCGAGTTTTACAGGAGGGGCAAAGTGGACGACTGGGATAGCGAGGCTCGGAAGCCAATCTACACTGCGAAACCTCGTGGCGTCCCCGGTAATCACCTGTCCCGGAACAATATCGCCCGTCTTCAGAGGGAGGTAGCCGCATCGCAGCCAAGGCAGATGGCAGTTGAGAATGGTTATTTCCATACCCGTGGCCAGTTTCTTGCCGCAAAATACCGATTACGCCAACCGATCTACAAGAAGCCCAAGAACGAAACGGGAAGACGAGCCGTCAACAGCGGCGCAAAAGCCATGGGCGCAGCTGGCTGTAGGTTCATTCGGTGAGTTTTCATGTCTTCCTGTGCACTCCATCCCGCCATCTACTCGCATTTTAACATTAGATTTCTCTACCTCATTAAGTATCTTGGGACAGGGCGGCTTTGGTGTTGCGGCTCTCTTCGAGCTTAAAAACGACACGACTGGTGCTACCGAACGCATAGTTGTCAAATACAACGCCCTAGAGGGAGCAAGCGTCGAGGAAAATGAAAAAACACTCTTGGAGGTATGGCCTTCCGATACTGATACTATAACCAACGCCACGAACTAAACCTTGATAAAATCTCATAGATGGTAAAACGCTCCCGCCACACTGTCCAACTGGCTAGCCTCAAGGAGATCCACCAAGCGCTCGGCAACACGAACCTCGACGCGGCAACTTTGCAGGCTGCTAAAGATCTTGACGAAGCCAAGGACATGATTGTTCTCAAGTTTTGCAACAGGGAGAATCTGGACCAGTTCTTATGTGTCACTGCCTACAACAAATTCCGACTTCCCGATCGTCTTCTATGGAATTTCGTCGAGTGCCGTGAGTACTAGCACCTTGGTTTTTGCACATGAGTCCTTTTCGTTGCTAACGATTTATTCCGCCGCCACTGAACAAAGTCTCTCGAGGGTGTATGGCCATGTATGCGCCTGTCAGGCTTGCCGGGAACGTTAAACTGCCCTTGGATGGCCCTCTGATCACAGAGTCGAACACTATGCCGACGCAGGCCTCCCACATATTTCACCTTGATCTTGACCCCCAGAACGGTACGATACCCGTCCTATTCTGAATCTCACTGCCCAAGGCCACACTTACTGACTTTTCCCTTGCTTGTAGTCTTTATGTCGGACGATCCTGAGGCTCACCCGGGTAAGTGCGGTTCCAAGGTGACATGTGGTCCAAGTTTACCACGCTCAAGAGCTTAACTGACTTTTCGTTTTCGCGTCTAAAAAGAGATGCCTCAGTTGGCGGTAGGTTTTGCTCGCCCGTCCTTTGAAAGAGAAACCAACGGTGAGAAACATGCAAACAAATGGCTCATGGTTCTAACACAAACCAACACTCGGACAGATTGCAGATTTTGGCCTGGCTATGTCCATGGTGGACCAACAGAAAAACTGCTTAGACTCGTGAGTTGACCCGAAAATTGCAAGCACACAAACACTAGGCTGACCAAGTATCTTTTTCCCAGACGCACAGTCATGGCTTTATCTCGCGGCTGCAAACCCGGGTGGTACGTGCCTGTAAGTTTGAACGTTCCTGTTGTGACCACTCCTCTTCAATTTTCAAAGAGCGTAAACTGAGGAACCCGTCGATACTTTTGGCGGCGAGCAGGAGCAATTCACCAACCAGTGGGACGAGATTATAAAGATGCCCTTCGAACAGCTTATACCGCAGGATGGCTCGGGGGTAGAACATTTGGAACCTCACCGCGGAGCCGTGGCTGGCTGCTTAGGCTACTGGAGCAACGTCTGGCAGGTCGGCATGGTAAGTTGCGTGGGCAGACGAGCCCCCCTTGTCCCGTCTCCCGCAACAATTATACAAAGCACTGTCTGACATGGTCTCCCATTTTTCCAACGCTCGCAGATCCTCTGGTGCTGCATCACGCAGACGTATCCCCTCTCCCCACTTGTGCCCTCGCACTCGACGTACCAAGGCCGAGAGTTCCTGCACTACGGCTACCCGTTGCTCCACCCGACAGACGACGAGTTCCAGACCGTCGACCCCGACATCAGGATGCTGGTGTGTAGGATGCTGGCCCACGAGCCCGTGGAGCGCCCGCCGCCGTGGCAAATCATCACCTGGGCCAGCCAGAAGCTCGGCGACCCGCAGTTCGGGGACGCGCAATTGCTGCGCAACTTTTTTGACCATTACTTCCGCGACCACCAGCCCCCGCCCAACGAGGAGGTCTTCAATGATCCGCTTCAGCCGTATCCGAACCCCAACTAGCCGGCGCGCAGCCTTATCGTCAAGCTGCCTCCCCCTCCGTAAGAGTTCCAAGGCCAACGGGTGGCCCAAATTTTTACTATGGGCACCCACTAAGCCCCGCGGACTGTTCTAGGAGGGTTTGAAAGTGTTTTGTCACATATTGCCGGGGGTTGATGGCTGCTGCGTTTTGCTCGATGAGCAAGACCGCGCTGATCTAGTCAGTTGGTTTGGACTGTGCAGTCGTCGACGGGTGTGTGTGTGTTTTGTCTTGTGGAATTTCTGTGTGTTTTTGTTTTTTTGTGGCTCGGGTTTTATATGCTCGAGAGTCTGGTTTTTGCTTTGCTGGCTTCTTTTTATTGCGTACATCTTTCCAGAGTTGCAAACGGTTTCACTCTTGTTGTTTTACTCTTATGGTCTGGGCTTGTTATGATTTTGAGTTTATTTGGATCTCGTGTCTAGGGAGATGTGGCTTTGCAAAATGGTATGACTTGTTGTTTTATTTTTTTCGCCAAACGAGAGATGATGTATCTTCACCCTGGCAGTATCACGGATCGGCTGAAGGGATAGATTTCACGATCCCAGGGCCATGTCTAGCAAAGACGGCAAATTTACCCGTAATTTCCACCTGGCTGATTTGTATAGGCATGTTGACAAAATATCAAGAGCCTCTGCTTAAACAGACATATTCTTAAGAGATATATTACAGGCTAAAATCCATAGGTAGGTATGCAAAATATAAGCGCCAGAGAAATACAAGAGAAAAAGAACATGTCGACCATGTTAGTAATTAGATCACAACCCGAGGCAGTCCCATTCGATAACTCGTCCAAGAGATCGGCTGAGCCACAAAGTGTCCCAGTCTCCTCGACCTGAAAGGGTTGCGGAGACCATAAAACAGATATTTTCCATCCACCAAATACTTCCCTCACCTGAGTCCGCAAGCAGCCAGGACGTCGTGACGGTGGTAGAAGCCTAGGCGTTGGAAGTTAGCGCTCAAACGGCCCACTCTCTGGAGTTAAATATGCTGTTACTTACTTCGAATCCGCTTGCCATAGATGTCTATCGGAGCATTGAAATTTATTGGTTAGTAAAACCAAGACAATTTATGTGGTGGCTGTATCTCGACAGTTTCAGGTGAAAAGGCTTACACATCGGGATGCTCGTCAGACAGATGATGAGCTGAACGGTACCGATGATGTTGAAAAGAGGTGTCGAAACCGTCTTCAACTCCAACCACCAGTCGTAGGCCTGCCGCAACAAACATGTTAGTGGCAAGTTTTAAGTCGTACTTTCTCTTTTTCCACATGCAAGTGACAGATTGGGTGGTCGCTGTACCTTGTATGTGAGGCCGTAACTGAAAAAGTTCTTGAAGATAATCATGCACGTGAAGCCCTCGATGGAAAGGTCTCGATAGGCGTCCACAATATACAGCGAGCTAGCGACAGCGCCAATAACCATTCTGCCCGAGGACTGTTAGCAATCATCAAGATATTTTCCCCATGGATGAAAGCCTCCGCGTTGCCTGTTTCGAGAGGGGGGGGGGAGAAACTTACCCCGCAACCTCGAGCCCGAAGCAGAAGAGCAAGACCGAGGAGCCGACCTTGCTGGCCGAAATGGCGTCGGCGACGACGCCGAACGCGTAAAGGGAGGCGCAACCTAGGATCGTCTGCGGGATGGTTAGTAGGATGCGGAACTCGGGCTCGTAAACGCCGTTGTTCCATTGCGTCAGCTTCCTAGCGGACCAATCCGACAGCCCGCCCGAGATGAGAAAGCCGACGATGGCGCCGATGAAGGGTCCGGTGTAGGCGTATCCAGTCTGGACCTCGTCCCACCAGTTGGGCGGGCCGAGGAAGAGGCTGCCCAGGATGACGCCGATGAAGACGGTCCAACCGATCATTGTGCCTGGTGGGTGGGACGGGGAGTAACATCTCGTTAGCGTCAATCAATCGAATTATCTTTGCGGGCTGGACTGAGAGATACCGACTTACCCTGGATCAGACTAGCCCAAAGGAAAGCCGGCTGGGTAAGCAAAAGCACAAAGGGCCTGAACAAGAGTTTCCAAAACGACTCATCCGTCTTGCGGCCGTCAAAGAGGGCAAGGGACTCCTTGAAGGTCTTCTTGCGTGCCACGGGCGCCGCGGTGCCGTCCTCGGGCTGCGCGCTCTTGTTCACCAGCTTTTCCTCGTCTGGGGTGCTCTGCGTTGCGTCCCTGGGACTGTCGGCGCCGTCAAAGGCCTGCATCTGGTAGCCCTGCTGGTCGCTGCCCATCATGTCGGTGTTAAGAGACTGGTCGCGCTTGTAGGCCGTCTCTGGACATAGGAAAAGCACCAGGGGCAGGCAGACGGCGCAGAAGATGGCGACAAGGTAAAACGTCCACCACTATATGGAAGGGGGAATCTCGCGTGTCAGTCGTAGCTTTGAGGTAGCAATATCATCCGGGACAAGTCCATAGTAACGTACCCACATGATCGAATGTGTGATCACGCCTGATAGTTTAGAGGTTGATTAATAACAAAACAACATGAGCCCTCGACTTTTACACCGTTTCAACAACTCACCAACTACGATGGGCGTGAAAAAGGCACCGCCAAACACGGCCAAGTTCGTGGCCGCCATCCTCTTGCCGCGCTGGTGCACAAAGTACAGATCCCCGACGGCCGCGTTGACTAGGGCTTCGTAGGGCGCGGCGCCGACGCCTTGGATGACGCGTGCGCCGACCATGCTGTTGTAGTTCTTGTAAACGGCCCCGCCCCACGCCGAGCTGCCGATGAGGATGAGCAAACCCAGGACGAAGGCGTGGCGCTTGCCCCAGATGCGGCTCGAGGGGACGAAGAAGGTGCCCGCGGCGCCGGCGCCGAGGAGGAAGTAGCCGGTCAGGAGGGCGACCTTGGTCAGGTTTTGGCTGAACCAGAGCGAGAGGGTGATGGTGTTTGCTGCCAGGATGGGGCCGAGGGAGGTGGCGAAGCTGTAGCCCGGAGGGTTAGCCAAGGTTTTTCTTTTCTTTTTGTTTCTTTTTTTCCACCTTGCGCTCGCGTGCGCACGCGCAGCATAGAAATAGCGGCGTCCCAAAGGAGGTAAAGGCGGCTCACATGGCAGTGATGGATAGAATGGCGGTGATCATGTCGCGCTTCCAAAGTGGCCAGTTGAGGGGATCGTTAGGGTCGTCGGACGGCTGGGGCACCAGAATGATGCCATTCTTGTCGGTCTTGAGGCCAGTCGGGGCGTCACTGGCGACGCGGGGTCGGTTCGGGTCATCGTAGTGTCTGGTCGTCCCTGTGGATGGCGAGGAATGAGGGCCAGAGGTCAATATCAACCTACGTATCGAGGAATTGGGATATGAACATGTTTTTTGTCGTTGTGGACTGGCCTTGGCGCTTTGCTTACCTGGGACGTGGTCCATATGACGGTCTTCCAAGATTCCTAGACCCATCTTTGATAGAGTGCCGGGCTCCCGTTGAAAGGCCTTGCTTGGCTTACAGGTTGCTTTTTCGAGAGGTGAACATGAACATGCATGAATATCAACATGAACAATCGGCGACGAGCGGCTGCCGCTGCCAGGCCAGTCGCGATACCGAGGAGCAGGTAACTAGCGGTTTTAAATTGGGGCTAGGATTGCGGCAGAGCAAAGCAGAGAAGGTTTAGTCGCATTGCGTGTCAGTTGGCCAGCGATGGAACGCTACTCGCCGTTCCTTGCACAAGCGCGACAATGCCCGAACAGAGTTTACTTTTTTTGCTGTAGCGGGAAGATGGATGATGATTCGGGGGCCTCAACGAAGCTGGAGATCGGAGGAAACGGCTGGGGCGGGATGGGGGATGGGGGGGTGTC
>JASAOQ010000539.1:5690-28950 GCA_031306065.1 Pseudopyricularia cyperi | reverse complement strand
CGCCCTCCCGACCCGCCTCGTTGCGCCCCGCGTGACGAAGCAACCCCTCGGCCCCGCGCGGACCACCAAGGCCACAGGGGCTAGCGGCATGCTCTCCAGCAGCTGAGCGCAGGACCTCTCGACGGCGGCGACGTCGACGTCCCCCTCGGGCGTCAACCCCGCCCCGGGTCCGCAGTCGCCCATCAGCGACGCCAGCTCCGCGTGGTTGGGGCTGCAGACGTCGACGTAGGCAAGCGTCTTGGACACCTCGATCAGCTCGTCGACGGTGCACAGGTCCGGGACGGGCTCCCACACGATCAGCGGCCGATCGCCGCGGCGGCCGACGCCGAAGCGCCGTCGCAGCGCCCGCAGCGACTCGACCACCTCCCGACACCTCGCCGGGCCGGAGCAGATGTGCACCGCCCGGGCGCCGAGCAGCGCGGGCGTCGGCGCGGCGGCCAGGTCCGCGGGCGTGAGACGCACCTTTGGCGTGGCGTAGCGGAACGCGCGGCGGTCCGGGTCCGAGGCGTCGTCGTAGGCGTTCCGCCCCCTCGTCGTCAGCCGGGTCTCGTCCCGGCGGATCAGGGCCGACGTCCGCCAGCTCTGGATCTGCGAGAGCACCGCCGGCGGGAAGTCGGAGCCGCAGTCGACGATCCAGCCCACGCGCTTGGACGACGTCGGCGACGGGCTGAAGAGGCGCGCGCCCAGGGCCGCGTAGGTCCCCGCTCCGCCTAGCACGTCGCGCACCGCCGGACGGGGCGGGCGGTACTCGATGTCATCTGAGAGGGAGGTGAGTGAGTGAGTGAGGGGTCCAAAAGGGAGATTTGCAACGAGTTTGAGTGAACGAGAGGGGAAAAAAATGATGTCTTGATATGGGAATAGAATAATTCCTTTAGCTTACCAATGATCAACATGCCCAAGGTCACAAAGTCGATCTCTTGGTCGTTGTCTATCGGCGTGATGTGCTGCCCCTTCTGCTCCTGACCAGAAGCCATCTCGGACGAAGCATATGACATGTTTTAATTCGCAGTTAGATGGGATTAGTTATTAATTGGTTGACGTCCAAAGTCTAGTTGGAAGAAACTGTCATTTCTTTTCCCTGTTGAGTGAACATTGTGTGGTGGGTTTGCAGTGTTTCTTGATGGCAGAGATAAGAAGAATACTGTTTGTTGTAGTCATCAAATAGAAGGATGCAGGCACGCATTTGTTGACGGAAGAGGTTTGGTTGACTTGCATTGTTACAAAAAAAAACCCCTTCAAACAGAGGCGCTTCCCCTAACCCTGACCCTGGTCCCAGCCCAAAAAAGGAGACAAAGAGGTATGGTATAGCTAAAACGGTACAGATAGAAACCTCTCCCGAGCAGACACATACGGTTTGTGCCCGGGGAGATTGGGGGAAATAAACGGTCCCCGGGAGCCGCATATATCATCAGTCACTAGTCACTCTTCCGCGACCATCCTTCTTGTTCTTGCTGGGAAAATGCATCGCACATGCCCTTACACCCAACCATACGTCCAGCCCCCTTCAGCAGATACCAAAGCTAAATCGTCTCAATATAAAGACGGCCGGATCTTACTCGACCCTCCACCGCCGCTCGACCCTGTCCGAACACGCAGCGTCACACGCGTGAGCAGGCTCGCCGACCGCTTGCTGGTCACGCCGCCGCTGGTCATGTTCATCTTCTCGTCCACCAGGTCGTCGCCCTCCCTGAGCGTGGCGACGTCGATGTGGGACCGTGGGAAGATGCCCCATTTCCCCTTGGAGTTCGTTCCCGACCAGCACCAGTGACCCGGGTGCACCCAGCCAATGTCCGTGATCACCTCGCCCTTGTCGATCTTGAGCTAGTCGCCGCGATCCTTGCCCTTGACCGAGAACTTCCAGCGCGCCACCGCCCTCCGGTTGGCGATGATGCCGCCCAGCGAGGACTGCGACGAACCGCTCGGGGCCTCGAGCCTGACTGCCGCCGTGGGGAAGCAGCCGTGCGCGTTGTCCGCCCACCCGACGGCCCACTCGCCGCCGTACTGCTCCGGGAACTCGACGCCCAATATCCTCGCGCCTGCCGCGAACTGGAGGGGCGTCGCCCGGTCCGGCGGCGTCTTCAGCGTGCCGTACGACGGCTTCACTGACATGACCGCCGTCGCAACAGGGAGGAGCTCAACCTGCAACGCCAAACTCTTGTCCTCGGCCAGCTTGGACAGTATTGGCAGGTTGGGGAGGTGGAGGTCATAGTTGTTCTCAAACATGAACGGGACCTCGGCCTCCTCTATCACTATCAATCCAGGGATGGATGGAAGCGGCCGCTGATGGCGCGAAATGTGTGCAAACAGTTGCTTTTGTGAGAAAAAGACTGTCGCGTCCGACTCCTCCGTCGTGCGACCCAGTTGCTCACAGAATATGCAGGCGTATAGATGGTCGTCGACGCTCCTCGCTGGCATGTGGCTCTTGGCAAGAAACCGTAGCCTGAAGTTGACGCCGCTGGACCTCGCCACAAGATTTGCTTGGGCTTCGCGCGCTATTAGACTTGAGATGCCACCTTGATCGGCCACCTGGATGGACCTACAAAGCCCCAGACGATCGGCCTCGACTTCTTCCCAGTCGAGCTCGAACAGACAGCTCTTGCATTTAGAGGCCGGTATCGAGTTTCCGCCAAAGTTCTGCAATGATGTTAATTTTCGCAGTCGATTATGTTTTTGGAGAGGATGAAAATCAAAACTTGCCAGCTTCTTGACTTGCTTGAAGCCCTCATGGCCCCCAAGAGTATCCTTGGCGCCCTCACAAAACCCTTTGAGCTGATGGAATGAACTTTGCGGCCCGATAGAGCAGTCAGGTCTTCTACTCGGCTGAATAATGAGTGTCCGTTGCGTCTTCCCGGGCTCCACGGGTATCTCCACGGGTATCAGGCTAGAGTCGGCTGGTGTAACTGGCGATGGCAGTTCCGGCTCCTGAGGCATCTCTGGGAACTGTACATCAAATCGATCTTGTTCCGAAAGGGGACTCAGCTGCGGCTGTAAGCTCGCCTTGTCGTTCAAAGGTGACAGGTGCCAGCCGTTGTGGGGAAACGACATGCTCGGCGTCTTGCAGGATGGCGTCAAGGGGCTGACGGGTTCAAAGGACGAGTCCCTCCTCTCGACGAAAAAGGAACTGTATTGCGATTCCGCGAGCGAGCTGTCTCTTGAGTGGCGGAACGAGCTCTTGCCGGCGTCGGACGATAACGACGAGAGTAGTGATCTGTTTGTGGACGTCGCCGTTACCGAGGACGCCATGCCGGCCTCGCTCGAACCAGTGCTCCGACGACAGTCGCTGTTCTGAGCCGTATTCATACTTCTGCTGTTCATCTTGAGGGGCAGCGGCAACACTGCTTTGTCACCGGCATCCCCTTCTGCAAGATGCTGGGAGCCTTTCTGATCAGTTGACACCCTCAGCATGGGCTGCTCAAGAGTTCCGAGGTAAAGGCCGGCGCTTTGAGAGGAGCCAACATCCGGGATAAGGGTAGCCCCGTTAGAGTCGTAGCCGGCGTTCAGGGCTATTTCCTGGCCGGGCAAGTCTCGCACCGTCAGCCGCCAGGGGCTCCGCAGCGGACATGGAGGCGGCTCTACAACAGCACCATTGCCATCCCGGAAGCCAAAGTTGAACTCAAAGTCGGACATGGGTGTCGAGTCGAGTGAATTCGGTTGGCTACTGGTCGGTGCGCCCAAGTGGCTGACGGCCCTGTCTGGCAGCGAACACGGCGAGATGGGCTCCAGCCTCATGCGCATCAGGATATCGACGATCCTCGGTGCGTATACCCTGGAAAGACCCTGGAGCTCGGTGAACCTCTCGGCGTCGAAGGCTTCGGGCTCGACAAAGTCGTCAAACTCCCACAGCAGGTCGCTCAGGTCGGAGCGGTATGCGGCGATCTCATCTGTGGACAAATGTTAGCAGCGCTCATGGGCAAGGCGATGGTATAATTATTGGTAACGCAACCGGGGCCATCTGCGGTTCGGATCTATCTAGCAGCTTACCATTCTCTCTGAGAGCATCAATAAAGATGTCGCCTTGGTTTGCGAGCAGCTTGTCGCAGAGCGGCTCGATCTTCTTGACGGCGCGCTCACCCTCGCGCAGCAGGGCGTTGGCGGTCCTGGTCATCAGGTCCCCGAGCTCGGGCGAGTTCTCCGTGCCCCTGGCATTTTCCAAGGCGGTTGTAGCCTTTAGGACAATCTCCCTGAAGGGCGAAATGACGAGCTCCTTGGCAGCCTCCTCCATGGTGATTTCTTTTTTTTTTCTTTTGGTGAATCTAGTCTAGGTCTAGAGCTCGTTATGTCGGTCCCATTGTTCGGTCACTCGATTGGAAGAAAATCGGGCCCTAGTACAGAGCCGTCTTTTCAGTGTGTACCAATGCCGCTCGCTCCGTCGATTTGGTTGACATGAGAGAAAAGGATGAAAAGTGCATTAAAAGATGAACCGTTGGACGACAGACAGCTCCAGGCCTTGTAGTCAGTCGTAGGTGGCAACTTGCAAAGGTTGTGTTTCGCCCAAGGACTGTTCGGGGCGCCGGGTTTAGCGATGCTCTTTTTATTATTATACCCAGTTTTAAGAGGACAGACAGCGCGGCGTATCAGGCAGGTGGAGATGCGGCGTGGGTGTTGAGTGTGTGTGTGTGTACGTGTGTACGTGGGTGTGTGTGGCAGCGCAAACCGCCGCCAAGACCAATGGGAACAAATGCGTTCTCCGCACTGCAAGTTTCTTTTTGCGTTTGCGTTCATCACGAATCGGGAGAGCGGCGCCTGGAATGTAATATAATAAACGAAGCCGAGTGAGCGAGAGCCCGCCCAGACTAGCTGGCCCCTTTGCCTGCCACGTAAGGATGCCTGACCAGGAGGAGGAGGTAAACATACAAAACAAAAAAAAAAAAACGGAAAAAAGAGAACCAAAGAGAACCAAAGAAAACAAAGAAAACAAAGGCGGAGTAGGCGGGGGCTAGCTCGCTAGCGGACGGTCTACCGGGATCTACCCTCTTCGAACCAAGTTAGGCAGGTTGACTGACAGTTGAGCCCAGTCCCCTGTGGGCTCGTCGTCTGTCTCTGTTGATATCGCTCGCCTCCACGCAAGTAGCCCGACTGAGCAAGGTAGCGAGCTTGTGAGTTGCCATTTAGTCTAGTCTAGTCGGCTGGACAGTGGTCGGGGCGGAGAGGTCTGTGAGCAACCTCGTAGCCACCACGGTGTAAACCGTACCAAGGCACGGGAGATCGATCACAAGAAATCTCCAGCACTTGGCAAACATAGCGTCTGGTTGATGACGGCAGCTGAGGCTGACGGTGAGAGACACTCGACGAAATGCAGTGGCACAGCCTATGCTACTGTAATACTTTGCACTTTGCCTTACCTGCGTGCGACTCTCGCAAAGGCCCAAGCCACGGCTGGAACCGCCTGCAACTCTTCGGTCTGTCTTCCCAGCGCTGTGGGAAAACGGGACATGGGGGGCGGGCAGGCATCGAGGCCATCTTGGCGGTGATTACAGTACTACCTAAATCACTTAATTACTATTGATGCCAATTTGGTCTGGGGCGCCGCCTCGCATGCAACGGTCAACCGTCCAACGACGACGTTTTGCGTGATTTTGTTGGCGAGTTGAACCGCTATCAGCCCAAATTTTTGCTGCTTTGTTTTGTCCTAAGTGTCGGTGTTGCAAGATCACGCTTCTGCGCCACCGGGGAACCCCGTGCCTCTTCAGCCTCTTCATTGGCCCTCGAGTCCCCCGCTCGTGATGACGATTACCGGGTCGGTGAAGAAACGCCCAAAATAATATAACAGGATCAACAGACAAACTAATTACAGTAGTTTGGTTTTTGTTTTGAGCCCGTCGAAAATTCCACGTCGCCGAGCTAGGCGCTCGGTATGCCTCAAATGTAGGGGACTTGGGCTCGCTCGGCTGTCAAGGTGTGGTTGCAGCGGACCGCTGCTGTGGCGGATCTCATGCATCTTCCCGACCTCGCGCGCTGGGAAAGAAACGATGCGGTCGGTGATCGTAGTATCATCAACAACGGCCGGCCTTGTCGCATCCATCTCGTCATTCGTTTAGTCTAGACTAAAACCTTGGCCATGTCAAGGTGCAGTACATAACGCCTCGTCCGTGTTTTCGGCTTACTGTATTGATGACACGGGCAATTAATAAGTGCAGGAAGCTTGATACAAAACTGAGACGGACGCGATCCTGATATAATACCGCCGATGCTTCACAGCTAAGTGCCCGTCCAGTCCATGCTCTTATCGTCCTTTGCAGTCCACCACGATCTCTTCCTCACGCACGTACTGTCCTCTGTGCAGTCGCATTTTGGGCCGACTCGAACTGTGAACGAGGTTAATCCACGCACTCGCGACCTAATCGGAAGGGCTTCAAAAAATCTCAAAAAAGACACTAACCTCGGAGATCAGGCGACGTCCGACTTCAATAGTCTCCCCCGCACTTCGCTGTCGGAGCCAGAAGCTCTCGCCGGGAGACCCATGTCCCTTGATCGATGCCACCCTAGCCTCCTCCTCTAGTGTATCCCGCGTGATTTTGTCGCTTCCACTTAGTGCCGCAGTAGCCGCCTTTTCGACCTCCTCGTGGCCTAGAGTGTCACCCAGCAGGCGCTTCCTCAACGCAAACCTCTCTGCGCGCTCTTTTTGCAGCCCGGGGCTGTCGAGCTTCTCGACTGCGTATCGGACCAACAGCTGCACGACGAGGTAGACATGCTCTGCAACAAAGACGCTCAGAAGCAACGCCCAGCCTTTTACATTTGAAGGGTGCCCATCCGGACCTCGCGGGTCGTTGCCGCTGTTGAAGAGGTAAACAATTGCCGCACTCGTCAAGCTGCCAAGCCATGAAAGGAATCCCAACGAAGATATCCAAGGACCTATCGAGTCATTTCGCCATGGAATCGGTCTTTGGGAGCCGATTGCAATCTTCATAGCGTCCGATCTGGCTTCTACCCAGTTATTGACAAGAAACGAACATGCCGTCAGAGGGAAAGCAACCGAAAACAGGGACAGGTATCCAAACTGGACCACCACTGGAAACACGGCATACTCTCTGTCAGCAAGGCCACAAAACTCCAGGAACCGACGGGGATATACATACTTTCGCGATAATCCGTAGTGACATCGTAGATTTCCAGCGATGCCTCATCGCGAACTCTAGCCAGAAAAGCAGCCTCCTCCGGATTGTCTTGATGGTGCACGGCTCCGGTTTGTGCAATCCCAACCTGGACCTTCTCGACTGCCTTGAAGACATTCCGCTTCAAGTAGGGCACAAACACTTCGAGGAGCAGGTTGACAATCTGAGCCGTGACGGTGAAGTAAAACATTTGCTTGCTAAACCGATCCGGGTTGATCTGAAACTCTTTAGTCTTGAGGCTCTTGCCCTCCTTGGTGAGTTTGCGGGCAGTGACCTGGAAGACGTCAAGGTGCGGGGCCAAAACTTTCCCAAACGGAATGTAAACAAAAGCTGTGAGGAATAGAGGCATGTAGGATGTGATGAAGTTGATGACGAAAATTTTTTGTACAAAGGATGCATGATGCGCTATAAGGCGATACTGTCAGCTCGCTTCCTCAGCCATCGTCAAGACATTTGTAAATCGTGGGTACTCACCAGCCTCATTTTCGTAGTTCTCCAAGACTGTGAGTCGCTCTGCCAAGGTTGTGAGAAGTGCAGTTAATGCTGGCATAAAGATCTGTCGTATGCATGTCAGTTCCATGTTCTTTTTTTTCATTTATTGCGAATTCTGGATGGTACGATTTTACTTACTGTCAAGAGTACAGTCGGCAGGAATGTCTAGGATATCCAGTGAGCAACCAAATAAGCCACAAAGCGCGGGCTTCCACTTCACACTTCAAGAGCGCACTTACGAGATATTGCTTGAAGGGTCCGTTGTACACCTCGGTGATGAATATCTCGATGGAAAAGCACGAAAAGATCAAGCTTCCGAGGATGGCCATACAGGTTATCGCAAAGGGAACCTGGAGTAGTTGACGGGAAAGCCGCTTGAGCGGGGGATAGACCTTGACAATTTCGCCAGTGACTGGATCCTGGGCCTCGCTCTCGTGTTGAAACTGAGGCCGCGGCTGCTGGATCTTGGAGACGCCTCTGACCCCCCACTGCACGGCCAGATCAACCTCTTTTTTCTTCCAGTACTCGAAAAACACCACGGACCAGAGGCAGTTGACCAGCGCATAGACCCATGAGAACTTCCCGAGAACAAGCCAGGCGGCGAACCCAAAGGCTGCAGGGAAGACAAGAAACTTGAAGTAGGACTGTAGAAAGGCAAAGTAAAAGGCAACACTCTCGCCAAACTTATCCCGTATCTCGTTGAGATCGTCGTCATCCAGGACATACTTGGTGCTCCACCGCTTGATCCATTCCCTGTTGAACTGGTGATCATGAAGAGGGAACACGGAGGCAACGTGCTTCCACTGGCCATTGCGCGGTGTAATGCCCGCGCCGCCCTCGTTCTTGGGCTTGCAGATGAGCATGTAGGCCAGCCTCAGTCTTTCGGCCTCCGAGACTGGGTCTTCTTCGAAATGGCTGGTCAAGTCATGTTTGTTTGGTGCAGAGGCCCGAACTCCGTAAAGCCAGTCCTGCAGTCGGTGGCGATACACCTGTGCATTCAGGAGCTTGTCGGACGCGATCTTGAGGAAGACCAGCACCGAGGACTTGCCTCCGTGACGGACCTCTGTCGCAAAGCCCGCGGCTGCCAGCGTCTTGATCAGCTGGACAAAGGCGGCTTCGGCCTCAGCCCTCTCGGCTGGGTCGGAGGGGATGTGGTAGTCCACGACATAGTCGACGCTGCCAAATATCAGCATTGGATGAAAGTGTCGATTTCAAAACCCCACACCTGCTACATACCCAAAATTGGTGTTCAGCTCGGGTCGGCTGGTATTGTCAGAGCTATACAGCGTCTTTAACGTAGCCATCCTCCTGGGGGGCGGTGGGTACGAGGGGGAGGGTAAAAATGAGCCAAGTCTGTCGATGAAACAAGGATTCCTTGTCCAAGATCAGCCGATCAAGTTGATGTCGGGACGATGGAATGATATCTAGGTATTTAAGGCGGCTAGCAACGAAACTATGGGCAGTCGGGGTGGAAAATATGGCGGGGAGGTTTGACAACGATAGGTGAAGCTGTAGGAGGAGTGGCACATGTGGTATATGGTTGTTGAGCTTCAGCTTGCTATAAGCTCCAACAACGTCACCACTGCTTTTAGCTTGGCAACCCGTTCCCTGTCTTGGAGGTGACACTGCCCCGCTTTGGACAGGGGTGCGAGCACGAAGAAGCAGCAGCCAAGTTTTGATATCGACCTCATAGCGACTGGCCTAATATTCATTATTGTTTGTTTGTAATTGTTGTCCAAGGCGAGTAACAGTGCAGCAAAGTCTACAACGCACTCCTCTACGCAGTTTTTGAAAGAGAAAAAAATGGCAGGCCTTGTTTCCCAACTGTCCTGTGGCAGCTAATGCCCTGCAACCAATAATCTTGCGCAACCCACTCCCTGCTTTACCAAAGACGTCAACGCTACACGATCCAGCTTTTGGAGCCACCGCTCAGCATGATACACGCTCACGTATCCCAAGTTACTTTCATATACAGTCAAATATAACAAGTAATATATTGAAAAGTGAACCGCAAACAGGCCAAATATATGCTTGTTTCAATGTGCAACTGGACCAACTATCGCTGATGGCAGTGAATGTTGGGTTTGCGGCAAAAGCGGGGCATCAAGGTCAGGACCCAGTAGCTTAATTCTTGTTCCCTTTGCAGCGATGACATTGATCATGACATAACAACAACCGGCGAATTTTTTATTCTTCAGCTTCGTGCTGCAGCTTTTCTTGGCTTGGAATCCAACCGCTGGACATACTTTGTCTGGATCCACTCAGCAAACCCCTCCAGCCCGCCATGGGACTCCTATCACGAGTCGGCCTGAGACGGCGTAACCAGTGGGAGCCCCCCACGCTCCTGGACAAGATACTCGATGGACCTCTGCACTACCTGGTGGCTGTCGTCTATGGCGTCCTGGTATGGCTCCGAGGCCGGCCCTTTTCGCCGCCCAAAAACCGGTCGCGCATCCGGGTCGTCTGCATCTCCGACACACACGACCAGACCGTTGGCGCCGTTCCGGACGGCGACCTGCTCATCCATGCCGGAGACCTCACAAATGCAGGCACAGTTGAGGACATCCAGAGGCAGATTGATTGGCTTGCGTCTCTACCTCATCAGCACAAAGTAATCATTGGCGGTAAATCAACTACCTTATATGGAGACTGCCCTTTTTTTCTCTTTCTTTCTTTTTTCGTTTTGCGTGCGGTTCAGCTGATACCAGATCTAGGAAACCACGACACCTGGCTGGACCCGGTATCTCGGAGGACGCTGGCGCCGGAAGCTGCGGCTGCCACCCCGGACTTCAAGGGAATCCATTACCTGCAAGACGAATCGGTCCAGCTCATGTTCCAGCCCGCCGGCTGCTCCCTCAGCGTCTACGGCTCGCCGCACATCCCGCGCTGCGGCGGGGCCGAGTTCGCCTTTCAGTACATGAGGCATGACGCGCCGTGGGCCAACAAGATACCAAAGTCGACCGACATATTGGTTACTCACACGCCACCGGTAGGCACCCCCAAGTCACGGCTCCTGTGGCCAACCCATTAAGCTCACGAAAAGCATTGACCCGGGGGACAAAAAAAAACTCACCCAGCTTCACCACCTCGACCTCGGACTCGGCTGCGCCGAGCTGCTCAAGGAGGTGTGGCGCGTCAAGCCCCGCCTACACGTATTCGGCCACGTCCACTCGGCCGCCGGCCGTCAGGCCGTTTACTTTGACGAGTGCCAGCGCGCCTTTGAGAGCCTCATGGCCAGGCCGAGGCGCGGCCTGATCCGGGACGTCGTGCTGCCGCACGCGGGCTGGGTAGACGCCGCCAGGATGGCCCTCCACGGCATCAACGCGGTGCTCTTCAAGTGGATCATGCAGGGGCCCGGCCCCAACCAGGGAGGACTGATGGTGAACGCTGCCCAAATGTACCGCAACACCGGGAAGCTGGGTAACAAGGCGCAGGTCGTCGACATTTAGCGAGAGGAGACCTAGTTCAGGGAGCTCTGTTCTCGACAACTGCGAAAGTTCACTTCACAGATAGGAGAAGAAAAGTATAAATAAATGTGGACAATGGTTTGTACAAAAGCTGCAGATTGCTGTAATAGAATTACATCATATTTGGTACAAAGTCGACCCAAACGCCTCTCCATGCAGATATTACTCTCGGGGGAAAAAAAAACCTTCCCTTCTAATTCTGTCATCCCATCCCGCACGCCGGCCATAGAAATATCACCCAAATCAAAAAGAGGCCCCGTTACTCCTCTCGACGTCACACCATGATCCTGCGTAGCCCCTCCGTGCCACCAAGGATTCGTCTTCCAGTGACAGCACACCTACCGGCGCCGCTCTCCCACCGCCCGGCTTTGCCGAGCGCCATGAATGCCTCCTGCTTGGGGTGCTCGCCGGCGACCCACTTGTGTATGCAGACGTAGCAGTAGACCACGCCCGTCTGGCAGGCGGTCGCGGTGGTGATGTCGTCGCCGCAGATCGGACACAGCTCCGTGTCCGCCGGCGGTGGCACCGTCAGTATGGGCAGCAGCGAGGGCGTCGCGATCGGCGCATCCTCGGCCCGGGGCTCACCCTCCCGGGTGCCTTCATCTTCCTCAGTATCCAGCCCTCCTTCCTTTTGGGCCGTGGCAGACCCGGAGGCGACCGTGGCCTTCCCGCCTTTCGCCCCCGGCCGATCGGGCAGCCCCAGGCCCGTGACAATGGGCGGCGGCAGCTCGATGCCCTCGGCGGCCCGGCGGGACAGCTGCTTGGCAAAGTCGGATGCGTACCACCACTCGAGGAACTTTAACAGTATGATGCTGGTCGGCAGCGCCAAGGACAGGCCCGAGAGCACCTTGGACGCCAGCCCGGCCGGCGACAGCAGCGACCTCGGCCCGGGCGGGTGTCCCGACCGCGGCGGCCGCGCCTCCCCCTTCTCGAGGGCCTCGATGGCCTGGTAGTCGGCCCCGTTCATGCGGCGCATGCGCGTGCCGACCAGCCACAGCAGCGGGCTGTGGAAGCGGCTGTTGTCGAATAGGTACGCCAGGCTGAAGGCCAGCGTGGCGAGGTGGTACCCCGCGCTGAGGCCCGGGTACACGCGGCGCAGGAACCACCTGTAGTAGAACTCGAGCCTCTCCCGCCACGGCGCGCCCGGCAGGGGCGGCTGGTTGTACGCCGCGCCGAGCAGCGTGGCGCGCGGCGCGTCGATCTCGTGGGCCTCGTCGAGCCGGCGCTTGACATAGGGGAAGAGGACCAGCACGGCCAGGTTCTTCCATATGTCCGAGGTCCTGAGGCGCAGCGTCTCGCGGACGACGGTCGGCGCGGCCGAGGAGGCGCGGGGCAGGTCCGCGGCGGAGACGGTCGAGGCTCGCTCGCGCTTAAGGCCGTAGAAGTGCTCGGTGAAGGACCCGCCGCGCGTGCGGAGGTAGTAGCGCTCGACGATGAGGGAGGCGAGGGCGTAGATCTCGTCGAAGGAGTTGAGGATGCGCAGCAGGTGACGCGGGTAGCGGTGGGTCGCGACGGTAAGGAGGTACCGGATGGTCGGGGGCAGCAGGCCGGCGAGCTGCTGCTCCGAGAGCAGCTCAAACAGCGATGGCTTGCCCTCGTCAAAGGGGTTGCCGCGGAGGGCGCTGACATACTCCATCGCTGCGGCGCATCGGCGGGTCGACCGCTGGGTGTTTTTGTTGGGGCTGTCTAGTGACGTCGGGATACTGGTGAAATGATTCAGTTCATTATGATGACCGAGTCTGATCTTGGTTACTCCGGAATGCTCGTGTGGAGGGATTGGAACTCTACCGACAGCCGAGGTTCGACACAACGGGCGATATTTGGACCCACATCCTCAGCAACGGAGCGGGGAGAGCTGATTTTAGTTACATGCTGCAGCACGCCTTGCTTGTGTCAAGGACTCATGACTTGTATGTAACTAGGGGGACTGAAACAGCAACAAAACACTGCTGAATGTAACATGAATGTGCAAACAAAGTTGTGGACAATTATACCTTATAGCTCCAACATATTGAGGAACTCAAGGTTAGTTGGGCTTATTGATCTTGGAAGTAACTACACCGTCACCGGCTCAGGGTACAACGGCCTCTAATATATCGGACATTATATTCGGCTCGGTCACAAAAGAATTAATAACGAGACCAACACGCGAATCAAAAATGGCTTCTGCGTACAAGACAGACGAGGCGTGCATGAAAACTGTACAATCCGCCATAGACGCGTATATGGGGACTGACGAGCCTGTAAGTACCACGAGTGAACGGCTCTCATCACAAGGTCCCAAGAAGGATCCGCGCGCTGAACCAGATAAAACACCAGGACTTCATCGCGAGTTTCGCTCCACATCTCAACCTCTTCTCCGCCGCAAAGGGCCCCGGGGCGAGCCCCCGGAGCGAAGGGCTGGCCACTGTGACCTTTTCCTACACCGTCCAACCTGAGCACTGCAACAGGCTCGGTAACCTGCATGGAGGCGCCGCGGCCACCTTGTTCGACTACTGCACTACCAGTAAGCACTCTTTGTTCTAGTCTAGACCAGTCCCAAGCTTCCTCTCTCTCTCCACTCCTGCTCCATATCCTCTGCAAAAGAAAGCGAGCGCTAAATGGATTTCACACAGTGCCGCTCTGTCTGATTGCTAAACCCGGCTTCTGGTCCATGCTGGGGGTGAGCCGCAACTTGTCCGTCACATATCTGCGACCGGTCCCCGTGGGCCAAAAGGTCCTTGTCGAGTGCGACATCGTCGCCGCCGGCGGCCGCCTCTGCGCACTAAGGGGCGCTATCAGGAGGGCCGATGACGGGGCGTTGTTGGCGACGTGCGAGCACGAGAAGGCCAGCATTGAGCACCTCGTCGGTAGCAAGGCTTGAATTTTGTAGGCTGAGCATTTTTGTCAGTTTCTCATATTATACATGATGGAATTTTCTTAGATCATAATATGCTTCCCATGGGCTCGTACGATCGCCGTCGAGCCCCCTCCCGGTCACGGAATCGAAGATTGGAAATAGCCTATAATCACATGGGATTTGGTGTCAAGTAATATGTCTAAGTAATATCAGTACAAGGGGTACATCTCGATAGTATACAGAGAGCGGTAGCATCAGAAGGGAAGCTGCTATTAGCAACATGGTCCCCTCCGTTGTTGTACAAGAAATAGTCGTAGGAGCTGCAAAGCAAGAATTATCAATGCGCCCTCATTCACAGCTTCTTCCGAAGTGGGCCGTTGGATTCAGCCTACTATGATCACGCTGACCCAGAACCTGATTGCTTCTTGGGCTCGTCTTTCCCGCCGGGCTTCTTGCTTTCTCCAGGGGCAGCAGCGTCGGATGGGCTTTCAGGTTTGCGGTGGGCCGGGTGGTTGGTGATATTGTGCCATAACGACTTCAAGAAGCCTTCGTTCTCGTGAGAATCGGTGCTAGAGCTGGATTTTTCAGAACTGGCGTGGGGTTAGCAAAAGGCAAAGCCAAGCGCGAGTGTGCGCGCATTGTACTTGACGTGGCGCTGCTTACCCAGGCATCTTGACGTTCATGATCCGCTTGGCTGTCTTGTCGCCCATCTCCTCGGCCAGCATCTCGACGATGGTCCTCTGGTTGGCGGAGAGGTATTTGGGCATCGCAACCTTGAACTCGACCCGCAGGTCACCCTTGCCCGCGCGGCGGGCACCCAGCTTGTTCATGCCCATGCCGCTCAAGGTGATCGCGTCGCCGGTGTTGGTGCCCGTGCTGACCTTGACGTTCACGTCTCCGTCGAGGGTGGGGATCTTGACTTCACCGCCCAGGATGGCGGTCGTGAGCGGAATCGTGGCCGAGTACACAATGTCGGACCCGTTCCGCTTGTACTTTGGATCCGCCTGGACGCGGACGAGGAGGTACAGGTCGCCACGCACGGCGCGCACGTTCTCCGGGTCCGCTCCGCCGGTCGCCGGCGCATCGCCCTCGCCATCTACGCGTAGCCTCATGCCGTCCTCCACTCCGCCGGGTATTTGAACCGTGATGGTGGTGCGCTCCCTCGTCACGCCGTCGCCGCGGCAGGTTCCGCAGTTGGAACCGGGCGGGACGGCCATGCCTGTGCCTGAACACGCGTTGCACGTCGAGGCAATCTGGAAACCGCCATTGATCGTGTGAATCCGAGTGCCCGAGCCGTGGCAGGTCTTACACTTGGACCGCTGCACACCCGCTTTGAGCCCGCTGCCCTTGCATGTCTTGCACGTCACCTTTGGGTTGATGGTGACTGTCTTGCTTGTGCCCTTGGCCGCTTCCATGAATGAGATGGTCGCATGGACCTCGATGTTTTCTCCCATCACAGTCTCCGGGCCGCCAAAGGGACTCCGTCCACCGCGACGGCCGCCACCGCCACCGAATGGGCCCTTTTGGCCTGTAAAGGCAGAAAAGAGGTCATCCAGGTTTATATGAGAGCCAAAACCGCCCTGTCCGCCGAAGCCACCTTGTCCACCGAAACCAGAGAACGGATTGCCGCCACCGAAGGGATCGCCGCCGCCGCCGCCGCCGGCCTGGCCAGGGTTGAAGCCAGCAGCCCCGAACTGGTCATATTGTTGTCGCTTCGTCGCGTCGGAAAGGATTTCGTACGCGGACTGCACCTCGCCAAACTTCTCCTTGGCCGTCGGGTCCTTGTTGGTGTCTGGATGGAACTTTTTCGCCAAGCCGTAGTATGCCTTTTTGATGTCGGCCGCAGAGGCGGTCTTGTCTACCCCTAGGACCTTGTAGGGGTCTTTTTGTGCGGCGAGAGATCGTGACGAGGCATGGAAAGTCTATTTGGCACACAGAGTATCAACACTACGGTCAGTGGCTTGTTCTTCTGCGCATGGCTGTGGAATAGACTACTGCATTGTATTGGAACGTAGGCTCACCCTTTTTGTTGTTGCGCCGGCTGCTTGACCTGCTTGGCAACGGCGCTGGGAGGCGGATGCTCTCCTGGCGGGAGACAAAGAGCTCGACTTGGGCCTCGTCTGTTCGTAGGCGCAGCTCGAGACTTTGCGTTGGCTGCATATGGAGACTCGGGACAGCTGCCTTGCCGGTGCGGCGGCTTTTGTAAGTAGACTGGAATTCATGGCTGTGAATAGAAACGAAACAAATAGTGGTACAAAGACAAGTAGATGAATCAGAGAGAAGTCAAGATAATGCGCACGAAAGAAAGTAATAATTGAAAGCTTAGTTGAGACCCAGTGCAAAAAGAGAGCTGTTGGAGCAGCTTAACACATTGGCGATGTTGCAGTGGAGCTTGCGCCAAAGCTCCGGGGGTAGTTGCTGTGTACAATTTTTTTTTTTTTTTTTCGCGTACACTCCAGACGATTCCATTCACAAGCCAAAGCTCTCTATTCCCGGCTTCAACCACTGACGTCTCTTTCTCTAGTTATGCCTTAGGCAATAAAATATTGATGTGACCCACCAGTTCGCAAAACCTTTGGCTTGGAGACCCACCGCTGAATAATTCTATAATTCTATGGTAAATGCTTTAATTGTGACTAGCCTAACCCCCCCTATGCTAGATCTTCAGGATATACCATCATAGGACCTCTGTCCTGGTAAGTGGACTGAGGCACGTAGTCGTCGGGAGAGCAGGTGACACGGTGCACTTCAGCCAGCCTCGCCAACCTCCAAGGCCCCTTGCCGTCGTCCCAAAACACCTGCTCCGTCTCCGCGGCGCCTCCCCCCCTCGACACCTCGATGGTCTTGCCGTCCTTGTCCTCCGCCATGCAGATGACGCCGGTCTCCCTCAGCCCCCCGGCCGCGGACCCGGACATCTTGACCTCGACCTGCGCCCACGGCCCGACGCTCCCGGCCCCGCGCAGCGGTATGCTCACCGGCGCCGTGGCGAGGGACGCGTCAAAGACCCTCCGCATCGTCTTGTTGCTCGCCCTCTTGCCGTCGGAGAAGGTCACCGTGGCGGACGCGGTCCTGTTGAACTTGGCGGCGGCGGCGGCTCCGTCGTACCTGCAGTCGCACGCCACGCGCAGGGCCAACGACGGCCTGGCCAGCTTCCACGTGCCCTCCGGGATGGCGTCCTCGGTCCTCACACCGCCGCCGCCAACCCCCTTGGTCTGGACGGGGATCGGGACGTCGTCCTCGTCAAAGACGATGCAGCGCTGCAACCTGTTCTTGACGGTGCTCTCCAGCTGCACCCTGACGTGTGACCAGGGCCCCTGCTCCTCGCGGTACTGGAAGCTCGACTCGAAGACGTCCTCGTAGAAGCTCCCGCCGTACGACGGTGCGTTGCGCAGGGCCTCGGTCGAGTTGCCAAAGTAGATTGCCACTGCTGAGCGCTTCGGCGTCTCTGCTGCTGCTGCGCCGGCTTTCCTGCCGCCTTGCTCGCCGCCGGTCCCGTCTTCCTTTGGGAAGGGCACTGCTGTGCAGGTGGTGAGGAGGGCGGCAGCCGCGCCGAGGTATCGTAGTCGTAGAAGCATGTTGAAAATGCGATCGTCTCTGTTGTTTTCTGTGGTGTTTTCTTGTAGTTTATTCTCGGTTCCCGTTGGTCTACACAAAGTGGCGATGCTGCAGAGGCACAAGGCCATGGCCACCGGGTGGAAGTACCATACGATCTATACAAATACGATGGCGGTCATGGTCTTAGCCTAAGCAGCATGTCCGTTCTTGTCCCAAATTCAACGCAGCCTTACTCTTTGCCATTTCGTTATCGTTGTGGCAACCTAACTGGCTCACCCTGAATTGCGAGAAACCAGTCTAAACAGAGCGTGTTTGGTTTGATGCGAGAGAGGCTCGTCGTAGTAAGCCGACGACCAGAGCCGACGGCCCAGATTTTGGTGACAGACTGCTGCTGCGCCTGGCTAGGCAGCGCCCAGCCGGAAGTAATCCTCGACTTGCATCACTAACTTGACAAACGAATGGTCTTACAAGTATGGTCGAAAAGCTTGGTAAGGTGTCCCAGCCCTGCTTTATATATATAAAAGACCAAAACCATACAGATTTGCGATTCATCGAGTCGCGCCTGTTCTCGTTCGGCTGGCGTAATATGCATGAGCGAGGATCACCTCACTATCGACAATAAAACCCAAATGAAGCAAACGTTACTCTCAATCATTGCGGCCTGCGGGCTTGCCATGGCATCTCCTAGCGCTACAAATACCACCAAAACCACCTCAAACTCTTCAGCACCTCAGATTTTCGACATTGTCTTCCCAAAACAGGAGCCAACAAGTGACCGTCCATGGACAGTCAAGGTAGCGCTATCACGGGTCAACACCAAGAGATCCCATTTTACCGGCCCAACAGCCACCAACGTGACGGTCAAGCTCACAGGCAACAGGAAGGACGACCAAAACCCATTTGCCTCCTTCATCGAAAGGTTCAATGCCACGGTTGCGCAGTCGGGGCCCTATAACGCGGTGGCCTTCAGCCTCGACCTTGGGGACAAGTACACAGGCACAGACAAACGCATATCCGAGGGCATGGCTGACGCCCGCGGCATGGTCTACGACCTGATGGCGATGGGTTCGCGGGTTGAGTGCACACTGCACGACGAAAAGGGCCACAGCATCGCTCTGTCGTCGGACCCGAGCGATCGCGCGTGGGAGCTCCCCTCCCAAAGCCTGTCCGGGATAGACTCGACGCGGTTTCTGCGACAAGTCGCACCAATCGGCGCGGCCGCCGGGAACAGAACGGAGCCCGGGTCGCCTTTCTCCTCGAGCTCTGCGCCTCGGCCGTTCTTCTTCGTCTGGGGGACTCGAGCGGTGACCAAGGTCTCGTGCACCTTCGCGCCGAGCGTGCACTACTTGAATGATGGCGACGACGCGAAATATCACGTCACGCTGCAGGACATGCCGGCCGAGGCCGCGAGCAACGGCACATTTCCTCTTGTCGGGTCCCTCACAGGGCTGAAGCAGAGCGATACAGGGCGTTTGGAGGCGGTCCCCTCGCCCCCTGACTTAATGGAAAACGAAACCATGCTTTCGGGTGTGTTCCCACTGCCAGTTGAGAAGCCTTCAAACAGCTCATCGGAAAAGCCGAGAAATGCACCGGTGAATAGGCTCGCGAATCTCAAGCAAGCGATGCTCGGCGCGGCAAAGAAAAGGTTGCTGTCAACCTCCGCAGCCAAGCAAGGGTATAGCACGGTGAAGCTGGAGATTGGCCAACTGCTGTGTCCCGAATCGCGCTGCCAGATCCTGGATGCGATGGGCAAGACGATCAGCGTGCAGGGCAACGATGGCAAGGCGAGCACGACGTTCGGTATGGGGCTGTGGAAGTTTCAGGAGCCCAAGAGATCGGCGGTTGGGAAGATTATCTGCGGCGCAAAGCTCGGTAGTTGATTTGTTTAGTAAATAGAAGCTGAAGAAGTTGAAAGTGTTAGCCCAGGTCTTGTACTGTCCCCCCCCTGCGGGATCGGATTCGGGTGTGTAAAAGTGACGTGGTTGAATGCCGAACCGCCTGGATAGTCTGCATGTGCCGGCCATCACAAATCCAGTGAAATATCCGATCACTCATAAATATGTATTTTCAAACGTATGTGGGTTGTTGTACAGTTCAGTCCTTCTTGCGTGTCCTCGTCGGCTTTGGTATGCCACCGGTGGGCAGAGACGCCGTCGTTGTGACTTTATGGACGAAGTCGACCAGCAAGTCATTCTCTTGTATCGCCTGGCTGTTGAAGTGTTTGCGCAGAACTCCTGCCAGTTCGTCTCGGCTCTGCCGCCGAAACGTCTTGTTTCGCCGCATTGTCGGTGACTGCAGTCCGATGCTACCTGGCCTTCCGAGGACCCATTGGTGGTAATCGGTGACAAAGGATGTGGGAGTGCTCAGGCGGTGAGCCCGGCGGTACTTCTGGAGAAAGGGTCTCTCGACGGATGGCCATTGAAGCTGTTATTTCGCATCACGGGTTGTTTTTTTGGTCAGCATTCCTATCCATGCAGTCGCCCGAGGTTCGTGGACGGTTGGATACCGGCAAGTCTTACCACGCCACCTGATGCAATTGTCTCTCGCCCAAGGGACTCCGAGGCCGATGCGGCTTTGGAAACTGACGGTGTGGCCTGGGCCGATGCTGCATCGGCCGTGACAGACTCGCGCAGGTTGGAGCCAGCCTGGCTGGCGACGCGACGCATCTTGCTTCCTCCTGCACCATTTACAAGCAGGTTGTTCTGAGCCCTGTGGGGTACGTCCTTGTCCTTGCCGTTTTCATTTTGCGCACCATCATTTTTGTCGTCGTGACTGTGGCCGTGGCCGTTCCGGGCTTTTGCTGGCGGCATTAGGGAAACTTTGGGAGCCCTAGTTGTCAAACGGTTGGCTTGAGTTTAGTGGCAAAACAAAACCAAGGGTTGATTTTTTGGAGTAAAAAGGTGTCGAGTTTTCTGATAGTCACATTGTAGAGGCGATATATCACGGCGGCTGTTTGCTCAGTTGAAAGGCGGAGGAGGAAGTGCTCAGGAAATAAGGGCTATTTCTTTTTTTTTTTTTGTTAGAATGAAGGCCTCGTCGCCATCTCAATCTGACGACATTGCTCCGCATCTCCCACCCCACTGAACACATCCATTTAGCGATCATCGGACTCCACAATTCTTTTAAAGATAATTATTCCAAGCGCCAGCCAGCGCAACGGGTTATCGTTAGGAGCAAGAAGCCGAACAGCATCATCCTCTCCAGGGGCTTCTAATATTGTATAGAAGCTTGTCAACGATCCTCACATTTGCATGCGCTGATTAGTATACAATAAAAAAAACACACGCACGACTTCTTCCTTGTCAGTAGAGGGACTGGATTCAAAAAGGGTTGCGGGCCCACCCACCATCGGCTGACCCATCAGCTGCGCTGCTGCCGGATAAAATCACAGCATCGCATTATGGAACTGTTCAACATCTGACCTGTCTCGAGCCTGTTTTTAATGTGAAGATATCTCCAACCCCCTGGAGGGGAAAAAGGCATTGAACCGAATGCACGGAAGCGGGGTCGTCACTCGGAAGTGATGCACCTACCTTACTTTGTATAAGTACTGTACCTATTGTATGTACCATGCTTGGTTCCCCCCCAATTCCTTTTCTTTTGCAGATGTAACTCTACTCTGTTCATATAATTATACACGCCGTAATTTAGGTATAATAACCTTTTAACGTTGATGATGCATACTTTATTCATCGTAGACTTGGGCCGGCCCCTGATGAAAACCTCCCCCAAGTCCCAAGTGTACTTACCACTGCTTACGCTGTACGACGTATAATACTGCCTACATGTACATCGGGGCTGTTAGTGCAATATGCCTGCCCCCCGCATCAAGAAGAAAAGACTGGACGTCCCCCCAGAAAAAGTTTAGGTCGACTTCAAGCTGGGGATTTTTCAATATCAAGATCAACCTTGCATTTTTTAAAGAATTTGTCCAGGTTTCCCGGGCATAACCGGCCGGACGCTCAGCTCAAAGTCAGGCAAGCATGGGCATCCAGACAAGCAGATTCAACTGAAGGGTGGGGTCATTTCGTTGGCGTGAGGGGGAGACGGCAGGCTTCTCCATGTCATTCATGTCTTTTGGAACAAGTCTTGGTGTGCAAACATTCAACATCGCAAGCCACCCCGTCTGGGTAATTAGTTCGTTCTAGACCAGCAAGCACGCACAGACGGCGGGGAAACCCCTAATTGCTTTGCTATATTACCACCGTCTTCTTTCTGTTAGTTGAGGATGATGACGATGGATATCTGCGATGGAAATGTCCCGAGGGGGGGGCACAACGCAATATACTATGGTAGTAAAATATCTCTTCAGGTAAAAAGAGAAAGAACCATGTAAAAAAAAAAAAAACTATATGGCCGCCGCCGCCACTGACCACTGACCACTGACCACTGTCACTCCCCTCGGTGCAAGGAGCTGCATGAATAATTTTCGCATACCGAGCCGAATGAATACTCGTCGACTGGTTTTGTGACACATCCTTAAAAGGTAGCGAGCGAGTTGTCCCCCCCTTGCCCGAGCTGCTGCTTGCTGCTCTTCTCTACCAGCCATCCTCGGAAATTATTAATTATAGCTGTTGCACCCCCACTCACCTACGGACAGTTTTAGGTTGAGCTTTCGTGCTCTTTGTCGCTCTCCCCTCCCCCATCATATCCGACTCAAACCGCACCCACTTTCCCCAGGATTTGTTCGCAATTCCGCCGCCGCCGCCGCCGCCGTCGCCGCGCCACCTTTCGGGTTTCGTGCGCCGCGCACCTCATCGACATCGAGTAGGACAGAGACGAGACCAAGACAACATCCCAAACGACCGGCTACTTTAATTACCAAGCAATAGGTAGCCGATCAAGCACCAGACAAGATATCTCGCCGTCGTCATACCTACCGTAGCTACCCACCCGCCTTACCTTACCTTACCCGCCCCAGGCAAAGCTAGAGAGGGTCCTGCCTAGCTCTCTTTCTGCCCGTCAGTAGTCGACTGAGTCGCGGAAGCTAGAGTGAGTACCACGACACGACGACATTGGCATTTGTTGCGGGTAAGTGCATCCTAGCTTTGATGATCCAATATCTATCTACTATTACTATCTATCCCTCATATTCAACCGCTTCTCTTGCGTTTTCTTTTTTTCCCTTATCCAACCCAGGAAACCGGAATGCATTTTGCTCCTTTCTGCCTGCATTCGTTTTTTTTTCTCTCTCACGAGACAGTGTACAGCGAGGTGCGGGATTATACGAGAGAGCCCTTCTCATCAAAACCTTATGGGATTCCCTTTTCACCCCTTTCTACACAAATACCATCCCAATGCTTGTACCGGCCGATCCCTCGATTGATGGGCCCGACATCGTATTGCGGACTATACATCCATGTTATGGATTGGTATGGGTCGGTGGTAGTGGTGGTGACAGCGAAGCCATGGATGGCTGTTGGGGGGTTTCGAGGACAGTCAGCCTCGCCTCGACCTTGGTTCAGCGACCCTGCATTTTCTCCTCCACCCCCATCACACACTCTTGGCTACCTGAGGTGCTCGCCGTCTTTTAATGCCGCCGTCACCAGGACACAGAATCTTGCCATCACCACCGGCCATATTTCATCTAGTCTAATAGAGATCATCCCTTCGAATCTGAACTCGCTGACAAGTCCCATTCACACACAGCCAGGGCCGACACTGTCGACATCCTTTTGCGTCTCCCTTGGCGCGCACCTCGTCGCTTTCTGCATTGAAGTCGCTATCCGCTACCGGGACACGCGACCACCCACTCATAAGCCGGCCGGCCAGCTTGCTGTTGGGATTGACTGCCC